>JAJDMX020000715.1:0-10004 GCA_022345685.2 Nothomitra cinnamomea | reverse complement strand
GGGAATCGGGAGCGATTTTCGCGAAGATTTGGCCCCGATTCACGAAACACCAGGATTCCTGAACCGGGCGCAACAGATGGCTGGTATGCGGACGAACAGGACTCTGAATGATTTGATGGTTATAATCAACTTGGGAGGAAAAGCCTTTGTGCTTTCTGCTAGAAGATTGCGCAGCTGCGGCGTCCCGGGTTCTAAAGTATTTTATTCAAGGGGCCTCCCGTTGGAGGGGACAAAGTTTAAATTGGGGGCAGGCGAAGCCCGCAATTTAAGCACTACAGTAATACCATCACGTGATGTCAAGACGGATTCCAACATCTCTGAATGCTTGTATTTCTGCCAGTTGAAGATATTTATTTCTTCAGCCCAGATAGTCGGTGCAAATATATAACAGCTTCGTTAGTAGGTCGTTGGATGATTTGTCTGCTTGCTAAGACAAGCTTTGGTAGATTCGAGATCGATCGGGCGATCTGCTGACGTGAGTAGCACCCCACCTCCAGAACGAATACCACCAGCTAGGGGTCAAAAGTTTGAAATACATTTCTGAAAGCCGCTGTAGGGCCACAACACAAGGCTCAATAAATGCCCAAATTACACCACTATAGACTCACACTGTCTGCGATAAAAATCTAGCTTTTAAAATTAGTATGTCTTGTGGTAGCAAACTTGCTCGGCGCCGGCAGGAGAATAGTGTACCGTTGGGAATTTTCAGATGGGGTGGAGCGTTCCAGTTAAGCGAGACCCTATGTTTAGCGAGTGCTGCACACACGGCAGCCCCACTTCGCCCTTCGAGGAAATCTGCATCTACCCCGCAATAAGGCTGCCGACACGAACCTCTTCTGGTTGAAACGACTGTCGAGGCAAATTAATTTCACATAACTTTTCGCACTGCGGGTAAGATAACGTAACGTCTTCAACCTCGTCATTGACTGCAGATCATCCCAGACGAATAGGCAGCAAACATATCATGGGAGGCTGAGACATGCCAGGCCAAGAGATTGAGACAATTACCTGATCTCGCCTATTGCCCCGCAGTATCATCGCTTTCCTTCATCCTACTTTCTTTCACCCACTCAAATCGACCAAGATCACATTCCCGTCATTGAATTGCTACTCTACTTATCGAAGTCTCCACTTCTTACTCATCAAAACCCCCGCATCCTACTCACTAGGGTCAATCTTAAACCAAGTCCATCACTTCAAGCCCAACCATGGCGTCCACGAGCGAAAAACTCAAATGCCGCCTCGAAAACGACATCATCCACATCGACAGCTCCCATAACGAGAAGCTCAAAATCTCCTTTCAGCGCACAATCCGCGTCCCGGATAACGAGAGCTGTTCGAACTTACCTCCAACCATCGGAACATTCCCACTCTACAGCGTCAGAAACTACGCTAAGAATCTTCCGCCGGAGATGGCAGCGAAGGGCGGGTTATTCATGCCGATGTACCGTAAGTAGTTCATTTCTCTTTCTCATTTCCTCGAAAACGTCGGGGCTGATTTAGGTTCAGAGCGAGAAGCCATGTGGATAGACCTCGACTCGCCTGATGAATTCGCTGTCAAGATCTATGTCGGGGGCATCAACGCCGTCTCTGGCGAGCCGGCTGAAGAGACAGCCGCAACGAGACTTCGTCGCCAGAACCTCTTTTCTCAGGGAAGATCCATGCAGGACTACGTTGCTACGCCGGCGCAGCTGTGGTTGGACGGAATCGCGACCTCGGAGGGTAAGGTTAGACAGTTTGTCGCTATGCCTATGGGGAATGGGTATACTGTCGAGGCGCAGATGACTGGGGAAGAGGTCACAGGGGGGTTGCAGTTTGAGATTACGCCGCTAGATAGGAGCCCCAAAATGGAGGTATACGTGCGGGGGATGGACGGGGATACAGTACCTGTGGGGTTGCGGTTAAACATGACCGTGGAAGAAGCGAAGCAAGTGGTTGCGTCAGGTAGAATGCTAGCTAGGCAGATTGAATTAAAGTTTAACGAAAGAACTATGAAAGACGGTAAAAGCCCATTTCCCTTGTGTTTACGTTTTCGGCGCTGAACCTGTGTGCTGATTGACACAGATCTCACTCTCGCAGATTACGATATCCAACCCGTAAGCCAATCTTCACCCAAGCTGTAGACCACTGCTAAGGAGGGTTTTGCAGGGGGACACATTGCACTTGCGCCTCATCCTTCTTGGAGGAATCCAACTATTCGTCAGAACCTTTGCCGGGAAGCCAATCACCTTCGCGACTGAAAGGGACGAGAGGATTGAAAATGTGAAAAGCGTTATAGAGGAGATAGACGGTATCCCAGTTGTACAGCAAACAATCATTTTTGCTGGCAAGCAACTGGAAGATGGTATGTTTTCTTGCACCTTATAAGACGGTCTGCCAACAGGCCATGCTAACAGCCTCCCGTAGACAGGACTCTCTCGGGATACAATATTCAAACCGTTTGTAGTTTCTCTCTTAGCTAGACTCATTGCAAAAACTTAGCAAACAAAAACTGACTACCAATTCAGGAATCAACACTCCATCTTGCCATCCAGCTCTGTGGCGGCGGAGGGGAGGGGGGCAAGAGCAGCCAGAGATGGGCATTGCCCCTGGTGGTCTCATCCAGCAGTACATTGCTAAAGACAAGCGTCTTACCAGCGACTGGGATCCAAGCCGCACCCTCGTCTTCAACGTGCAGATTCTCAACACAGCGCGGTTCTACCAAGTAACAGGCACGCAGGCACCTGAACCACCCATCGATGCAAGCACATATGCTGCCGCCGGATTCCCCTTCTTCTCAGTCTACGAGGAGCCGACGGACGTGGCAGGAAGTTTTGGAAATATCAAGTCTGTCGGCCAAATTGATGGGGAAGTCGACCCGGAGACCCCGTTTCTGGTTAAGCACATTGACTCGAAACCGCCGCGGAGGGGCAGTAATGAAGGTCCTGTCACTGAGAATCCTAACGGAACGATGAGGCCATTTCGGACAGCGAGGCAGCTAGATAGGGAGTTGCAGTGCCGCACGCTTGTGGTTTTCTGACCGTGGTGTTCTTGGTGAAGCAGGGTAAGACGGTACTAAGTTGTCGTAATTTAGCTGCGGGCTTTTGCTTACAGCGGTGAGGGTTTCTATTTCCTCATTTTACCTAATTACCGGCTAAAGCACTCGTAAATGATGAATTTCTTCAAAGTTCGCATTTAAATCGACCTAAAATATGGACGGAGTGATTAGCAGATAGCGTATCGCCGAGTAGCAGCGATCCAGCGTACATTTCAGCCGTGCATTGACCTACTACTGCGTTGATCGCCACGACGCTGACTGGGATTTAACTGCTCAACACCTGATAGCTCATCTGTAAGCTTTACTACCTGTCTCCACTTCACATCCGGGTAGTAGGTAGTTTCTTTCCCGCAGGCATGTTTTCCACGAGCTATTCTGGTTGTTTCTAACTTTACAAGCACTTTAACTGTTTGTTTTTTTGTCCTTCCCTTTTTGGAAGGGGGCGGGGGATGGTTGGGATAGACGCTTGGGTGAGGGTGTGGATGTGTGGATTTATCTATCGCGTTAAAGCGAACTAATTGTTGTAGCGGACGCTACGTGTAGGGGTAACGAAGGCTTAGATTTAGCTATATAGAACGACTATGTAAAAGAGCGACGACTTAACTATATGCTACGTATGGATCCTAGGCGGCTTATATGTTGAAGCCTAGGTGCTTGGACCTTCGGCGAGGACGTTAGGGGCCTCTGGGCCTGCGTCTCAGGCCTGCGACACCCCTTAAGCCTGCGTCAGCTCCGCGACAGTACTAACACGGGGCCGCGCGGGCGCTAAACGCAACACTAATACAACAAATAAATAAACGGAAAAAGCCCCAAAAATAGAACTAAAAAGATCTACACTATATCCCTCACCCGGTTACAAGCACGGCCCCCGTCGTCTCCCTCCTCATTACGTCCCACCTAAATCCCCTACCCCTCTCGGCTTCTATACTAGTGAGTTACGCAGTCGCTATCGGTGCCTTCGCACTCCCCATCTAAGAGGAGACGTGTCCGGTAATCTTAGTGGTGATTGAGGATGAGGCGGGCTATAGGGGGTGTTAACACGGCTGGGCGGTTTCGGTTGTAGGGGTCGCGAAGGAGGAGGGGCGGCCTCTGCTTTGTTCCGTGAGATATGGCTTGAGTTTGGAACTGGCGCGGCTGGAGCTTTTGTAGGGCGGTGAGGGAGGCTCATCACGGTTCGGAGAGGACGAAGGCCGACCCCTGTCCCTCCCCGACGCAGCATCACGCTGTCCGCCGTTGCCCACTCTCGAAACCGCCCACTGTATAGTGCCACCATCTGCGGCCAGTAATGTCTTCGTGCTACTCCCTGGTTCCGTATCTGTCGTTTCGAGTTCCCGGTGCCGGAGTTGTGGAGTTTCTACAGGCCCCGTCGGAGATGGCGCATCTTGCGGGGGGTGGGAGGGAGGAAGGAGGTTCGGTGGTGGTGGTATGGGGGTAGTGAGGGTTAGCTGAACACCGTCGTCGCCTTTAGGGGGTGGCGGGGCTTGATCTCCACCATTCCCCGGCATGGAAACGGGTTGTTCGCTTTCGTCTCCCCCGTCTCGCATTGGATCCATCACTGCGCTAGAACTATGGCCCGTGACTGATGGTGCCTTTGTGCTGCTCCCTAGTTCCGGGACGGCCGTTTCGAGTTGGACGGGAGGGGTTTTCTCCTTCCTCATTCGAGATTGCGCCTCTTGCGGGTGAGGAGGAGAATTGATGGGTGTTGGAGGCTGAGCGAGATGGGAGTCTGATAGTAAGTCGGTAGTGTTGCCACCATTTATGGCCCTTCCTGCCGCCGTATCAGGCCGTGCTCCCTCCTCACCAGGGTTTGTCTCCAAATCAGGGCCACCGGACGAGACTGGTGGAACTTGTGCAAGTGCCTGGCCCGTGAGTGTTGGTGTCGCAACACCCTGCCCATCCGCATCAGATTGAAGGCTGTTCAGCTTCAGTGTGCCCAGTTGGGTTGATTCGAGGTGTGGCCTATTCAGCGGAGGAATTCCCGACTTTCGCGATTTGTGCGTCCCCTCGACCAATCCCTCCTCGAGCTCCACTAGTGAAAGGCAGGCGCATAGGTCCCTATTGCCGAGCACAGGACAACCGCCTTCATTGGGCAATTTAAAGCTGGCCAAAGCGAAATCTCGCGGCTGCAGCTCGAGTTTGTGATCTGGGTCGTTAACATGGTTGCCTGGTGTACGGAATTCCTGTGGAAATGAATATGTTAGCGTCTAATGGGGGCTTCAACCTGGCAGAGATGATCATTACTCTCATTGGGAACTCTCTCTGTGCCTCTCCATCCTCCCGACTCGCTCGCCAGAGTGACAGCGCTGCTCTGCCCTCGCGGCAAGCAACGTGTATCCCCAGAACGACGCGGATTCTCCCCCGCGATCCCCGGATGTATCCCTCAGCTCGCAGCGCCAGCTCGGCCTCAGACCGTCCGAGCAAGACATCTACCACCATGAGGGGTAAGGGGGAAGAAGAGTGCCAAATCCCGCTCCAGGGGTGGAGAATCGTCTCGCTATGATCTTCTGTCAAGACTTGGCTGGGGGATTCGAAGCCGTGCCGGGCTGGTAGGCGTTTTGTTATTAGGTCTGTGATCTTGAGGGTGAAATAAAGGCGAGTCGGAATGCGAGTGTGGGTGATCTCCTGTAGGGGTTTTAGGGTGGTGGCCAGTGCCTCTAGGGTGGGCTCAAGCGGTCGAGGTGACAGTATCTCCAGACCCAGCGTCTCGATGATGCCCTCAGCGCGAGACCGCAGCAGGCGAGTCGGGGCTTTCTCGTTCGTCCTCAGCAGTGCTCGTTTCGCTTCTCCTACAGGCGTTCTCTCCCTAGTGTCCTTCTGGTGTCGGTCGGTACCTCCTTCTACGAGCAATTTCGAAACATTCTCGTGCAGCCGCTTAGCCGCAAAATGCAATGCTGTCCTTCCGCCCTTGTTCGTTTGGTGAATATCTGCCCCCTTCTTAAGCAACAGCTTAACTATCTCGCCATGGCCTCTCTCGGCAGCTGCTGCCAACGCGAATCGCCCCTGTAGTCTTCCGTGTCAAGCCGCACCTTCTTGCTGCATAGATACTCTACGATTATTGTATGGCCCCTAGACACTGCGGCACACAATGCCCTTCCTTTCTCGTCCTCGCCGTTGGTCTTCCCCGTCAGAAGGCGGACAATTGCCAAACAGCCCCTTAGACATGCCGCCCTCAAGGCTTTGCCCAGAGCCATCCGATCCTTGGCGTCTTTCTTCATGTCTTCCCTGAGTAGCACCTCCACAATATGCCCATCGTCTGCCAGTACTGCGGCCTCAAGAGCATTTCCCATTTCTTCCTTCCCCCTTATTTTGCACAACAGAGGCCAGATCATTCGCGGGTGTCCTCTCTGGATTGCTTGAGGGAGACACGCAGCAGCTATGTCTGAACTGGGGAGGTTGGAACCGAAAGTCAATTTCGCAATGAAGTCCTGCCCCTTAGCTGCTGCCGCTCTCGCAGCATCCTTGTATATCTCGGAGCGGGCGTTTACGCCGAGAGCCTCGTGTATTGTTAGTATTTCATCTGGACGGCCTTGGATAGCTGCGACTCGGAGAGCGGCCCTGCTCCGTTCTGCATCGTAGTCCTCGGCACCCAGTAAATCGTGTACAATCTCATGATGTTCTTGCTGTATTGCGGCGCAGAGGGCCGTGCCGTTAATGTCCCTGCAGTTTTTCCCTAGCAGAATCTTTACTATAGCCGTATGACCCCCAGCCGCTGCTGCGGTAAGAGCACCTTGGTGAGCTTCTGCCTCACCATTCAACAGTAACCGGGCAATAGGCTCGTGACCACCTAGAGCTGCTGCGGTTAGAGCCTTGCCGAGGTCCTTGATATTACAGCGTTTGATGAGGTTTCGAACCACTCCCTCATGGCCCCCAGAGATCGCTGCTTGCAGGATGTTAGCACGTACTACGGCCATATCCTCCGGCTTCAGATCCTCTGACTTCGGATCTTCCGGCTCCAGGAGCTTCTCAGCTAATGCGACATGCCCCCCTGGTATGGCAGCATAGAGAACTGCAGGTAGGATAGCCGCGCGGTAGGCTGCGCACTCAATGTCGTCGACAGCCATGTTTGGCAACAGTTCGACTAGCGCATCAAAGCCTCGAAGTGATGCAGCGCTATGAGCGTCTTTCCGCAATTCCGCATTCTCGCACCCCCGTGGGTATCCCGCGCCATCTAATGGCCTCGCGACTTCCAAGCGTTTCACTTGGTCCCGGAGCAGTTCCAAGGTGTTGGTATGGCCTCCCCGAGCGGCTGCACAGAGTGCATAACCGACAGAAAGCTCATCCGGCTCTTTCCATTCTAGCAGGAACTTCACGATATCCACATTCCCCTGGCTGGCGGCCACAGTCAGGCAGGTCGAGTGTTTAATTTTCCCAGTATCCAGCAGTCTTCTAAGCGTGGCTTGATGCCGACAGCTGCCGCCAGGTGCGAAAGCGAAGTGGGATCGATCCCATCGCCGTTAATGGGGCCATGATGTTTCTGGTATTCATCCCACCACGCTTTCCTTCGACTCGAACCAGGCTGGAAGAAATCGTATCTGGCGATATCTGCAATTTCGCCCGTGGATTCTTTCGCATGGTCCACCCAGTGGATTATAGGGTATGCGAGGAGGGGTTCCAGGTCGTCAGCTTCGAGGGAGCCGTCGAAGATGTTGCATACATAGCGGAAGCAGCGGCGAGCCAGTTTCAAGTGTTCTGCGCCCAGCTTCTCCTGGTCAGCCAAGAATTCCTGCCTTAGGAAGCTCCAGACACCGCGGAATGCGAAATACACCTTGTCATCCTGAACCAGCACGAGTGGGTAGCACTCGGCCATTTGCGTTTTAAGATGGCCTGCACTAGTACCACCAACCAGGATAGCCAGTTCTTGGAGAGTGACTGGCTCAGATGCTAGCAGTAAAGCGCGAAGGATGCTTAGCCCAGCGACAGATACGTCCTGGCAGATCCGCTGGCGTATCTGTTCGCACAAAAGGGCGAATCCCGCCTTAGGCTCAGGTAACTCGAGCTTGCCGGATCTCGCCATAGCCAGCACACACTGCTCTAGTTCGCCGCATGCCAGTCTCGCCCACAGGAAGGAAGCGGTAATAGACTTTCCATCACGGAGGCAATTGATGAGCAACTCTGGACAAATGATTCCGGGCACAGGCACCCGGAACTCCTTTTTGATGAAATCCACTACAGTGGCGGCGATGGCAGGGTGTGAGTCAAGGTCAAGGTTCAAGCACACGATCTTGGAGGGGAGGCTAGCGGACAAGTTTTGAATACTCGTAACCAGCCACTTCGCCCCCGAGCCGGGAATCAAGCTGATAATCCCATCCAAGTCTTTTCCTCTATCACAATCATCGACAATGATGTATTCAGGCTTCCCTGGGCCTTCTAGCAGCTGTACTATCTCTGCCGGGCTCTCCAACACGTCCAAGTGCTCGCCGGGTGTCGGATGGATAAATCGCTTCGGAACATCCTGACCCCTTTTCTTGTAGGAGAAATATGCGACCTTGTTGCCCTCCCGTAAGATATTCGATATCCATAGCGAAAGCGTGGTCTTTCCGGTACCGGTATCGCCATGAAGCAATAGAACCGGGGCACTCTCCCGATCACCCCATGCAGTGAATACCTCCCTTCTCAGGATCCGAGCACACTCTTCACTGGGCTGGTTGCCAGCGATGCTGCGAGTTGTAATAGTATGCGAAACCGTGTCCGCATTGCTGTCAGAGACTGCTTCGGTCCTAGCAGAGGTTATGCCCGGCGATGAGGGACGGGGTTGCCGGGTCGTAGACAGGCTCCCTGCATCCGATGTTCAGTTGATGAGCATTCACCAAAGAAAAGACGCTTAGGAGAGGGTACACTAACCGTCAGCGTGGGCCCAATTTTCATCTGTTCTTGTGCATCCCGGCACAACAGTATTAGATTCATCGACACTACCTTGTAGGAATCGTCGTCCGTGCTACGGTATTTCACAATTTTATGGTGATCCGCCATAATCGCGATGGCTTCGGCTTCGGCATGGCCTGGGATGATGGCAGAATATCGCGGAACGACCTACGTTAAGAGTTCGCATCAGCCACAAGAAAGCAGGGAAAGACGATAGAGCTACTACATACCGGACGGACGGTCTCGTAGAAGAACTTGGTGATGAAATCACTGCTAATACCAGAATACTAGTCCATCTGTTCCTGGAGCCATTGGGAGTGTGTCTGCAAGTGGCGCACAGCGTTGTCCTTATATCCGCAGACCCCAGCAATGCCAAATAACAAATTCCCCCAATCAGCAAGGGTTGAGCCCTGGTGGGGCGTTCCGAAGAACAGGACGGCGTGGGTGGAGAGTTTGATGGCCTTATAATGTGCATGCTTGCTACCCACCATGTGGGCGTGGATGAGCGCCTGGTTCCCGATCGCCATTGTCAGTCCATGGCCAGGAATACTCTAATTGGAGTTTCAGAGGGTGCACTCACGCTTTTGACGACGATGCCACCCAGACTGTGCGCAATGAAGATGATGGGACGGCGTTCGGTCTACATGGCTGGTCAGTATATCCATTCCTTGCCCCGGATGTGCCGGTGGTATTTAGTGAGATGATATATTCTAGCCTTGGTGCACTGCCGCAGTGCAGAGAGTCTCGTCAAAAGGGTTTGGGCGTGGCCGTAGGGGCTTTGGCAGCCCCGCATCCGGCCCCACAAACGCGCGTCATAGCCAAATGTCATGATCCTCGCATCCGGGACTGACTCGGGCAGAAACTCCTTCAGCCACATCCGAGCAGGTTGACCGAGCTTCGGCTTTGACTCCCAGGTACTCCAACGTGCGCCATTAAGCCCATGTATGTTGCACCCCGTTCGTGTATACCCTGATTTCATGAACGGGGTACCCAGCTCATGGAGCGGTTACGGTTTCATGGACAGGGTACCCCATGACGCGGCACCCGCTCCATGTATGGGGTGCACCCATTTCATGAGCCACATACAAAATAACAGAATGCCAAG
>JAJDMX020000714.1:0-10070 GCA_022345685.2 Nothomitra cinnamomea | reverse complement strand
ACCCGCCGAAGCCGGCGCCCCACACGCTCCAGCGCTGCTCGAAGGGGGCGACGGGCGACGCCTTAGTGAACATCGCACATCCTCGCCCTAAGTTTGCTCTCTTTCAGGTAAGTACCAGACGAAAAGGTGCCTACTTCTCTTGGGAGAGTGCAGGCCCCAATCTCTCTTCGTCGAACGGAAAAACGAGGAGATCGGAATGAGGTCTCGAACACAGAACCATCCCGATCGCCCTCAACGCCTGCGGCCGACAGCAGGTGGCCAGCCTCAGGTCCTACAGTTGATTTTCCCGGACGAACCGACAAGTTTTCCGGTCGTTCCGAAATGGCTGATCTCGTCTGCCTGGCCCAAATACAAGCCATGCCAAGTGACGCTTACCACTGAAAAACAACGGCACTTCTGAGACTAGGCACACCAACCCGTGTTGGCGACCGATCGGCAAATTGTTTGCCGAACGTCTTCATCACATCAATGGAAGGCTACGATCATGAACAACGTATCAACCGAAACCGCCAAGAATGTCGTGCTGGTTCACGGCGCCTTTGTAGGCGCCTCGAGCTGGGACAAGGTTGCGGTCCTGCTGCGCAAGAGAGGCTTCAACGTCACCGAGGTCGAAAATCCGCTGACCTCGCTCGGCGAAGATGTCGCCGCGCTTGCCGCCTTCAAACAAGAGCGGACCTGTAGGTGACCCGTCCAGGGACGCAGGCACTCCCAAATAATCAATCCGATCGAAATGAAAAGGCCCCGCGACTTGCACCGCGGGGCCTTCGAAGCGGCGAGGTCCGATCTGATCTGGCCCTCACTTAGCGACCGCGCCACCTGACGTGGGAGGCCAATTTCTCCGATTCGCTGGGACGGAATGAAATGCGGGCAGCCAACAACGAGTTGGCGAGAGCGGCTGTCGGAACATTGTCGTCCGGGGGTACTTGCTAGGCTGGAGGTTCCCATGCCCCGCTACTTTTTCAATGTCGAAGACGGCCATAAGCTTTTTGATCCGTCTGGCTTTGTTTGTGACGACGATGTCGCTGCAGTCATCAGGGCGACGGTGCTCGCCGTAGGGGTTTCGCTGAACAATCCGGAAGACGATCCGAAGCGCCGCATCGCCGTAGTCAACGACCAGGGCCATGAGACAAGCCGGCGCGGAGCTATTTGCCTGAAGCCGCCAACTGAGGCGTTGATCTTCGATGGCCTCTAGACCGAAACGCAGTGGACCGTTTTCTTAGGCTTACCAGCGTGAGTAGGTTGAGATTTCCAAAACGATGGATCTGAAAGCCATCGCAAAAAGGACGGGTCGCAGTCCTGAGTTTTTTCTGAAGGTCGGTGCGCGGCTCGGGATTCTAAGAGCTCTCAGGAGTGGAAAAAAGGCCGCCAACTGAGGCGCCCTACTTGGCTGGCTTTGAAATCAGTCGTCCATCGTGTATTTCGTGGGTTAACCGCGTTTTCGCGGTCGGATTGTACAGCGCGTCGATTCGGCTCTAGCCAAGCCTCAGTCACGGCGGTTTCAAAGATGTGCCGTTGAACCCTTCTGCAAGCCGGGCAAGTAAAGGTTCGCAAGTCTTTTCCGGTGTCGCTTAGCTCTATCGCCGTCAATCTCATTGGCGAGCCGCAAGCGGTGCATTGCGGGCCTTGGTTTTGTGTGTCGAGCATAGCGTTCGCCTAATTCGGTGGCCTGAGTTCCCCAACAAGCCAACCGGCCGCCGACGCGGTGACGTTGATTTCGACGTGATCGCACTTGGAACACTCGAACAGCCGTTGTTCGAAGCCGATCGGCCCTGACGAGATGCGTTCCAGCATCATTCGGGTCTGACAGTGCGGACAGCGAGGTCGCTCGATGGCGGCCAAGGAGTAGTTAGGTGAGGACATGCTGCTTACCTGCATTTGGTCGGGAGCGTTACGAACTCTCAGTCACAAGTCACCAGGTGAATGCCATAACAGGTCCGGTGATGGGCATGCAGCCTTTCGAGGCTCCACCACTGTTCCGTTTAGCTCACTTCGGAAAAATTAATGAATCAGAATGCCCGGGTTCGGGCCAGCCAGAGCGCCCTTTACTCGTCGATCTCGCGGAGCCTCTGTTCCAGTTCAGTAACTAGGGACAGGATGCGATTCCTCGTCTCATCGTCCGAAGTCGCCAGCATCGCCATCTGGCGATACTTCATGATCTTCATTTCGAGTTCCACTCGCTCGTTTTTTGAGGGCATCGCACGCAATCCGAAGTCTTTTTAATAAGACTGGCAGCGGACATTTTTGTTCATTATGCCGTCTGTGATTTGCTCTACTCTTTTTCCTTGCGCGTCTCGACGTGACCGCAGCGCAGGCACTCATACGTCTTTTTGCTGCCGGACGATGCTGTTCCGAACATGTTCATTCCGCACTTCGGGCAAATAGGTCGGCATGGTTGGTTCTTAGGCATGAAATGCCACCCAATATACGGCAGCGGTTTCCGAATATAAAAATTGCATGCAATGGCTATGCCAGAGCCTTAATATTGAGCTGAGGGTCGAAACAGGCCAGCACCCAAAGTTGAGGGAGCATCTTGGCGCCGTTGTCGCGGTCATGAAACTGAGCAGCGATTGGCGCGACTTCAAAGCCAAGCTTGATAGGCCCTATCCTAGGCAAGACGTGCCAACGAAATTGACGCTGGAATACGCGCCGGACGAGGATAGCGGCAAGCCGAAGTAAGGCCGCCTCAGTTGGCGGCCTCTTTCATTTCACGCCGGATCACCGTCTTTGTCGAGCAGCGGAAGAGCTAGTGTTTCATCGTATCGGAGATGTACGCGGACACAGATGCGCTGCCGACCTACCTGCACGTATTTGAAGAAGGCACGGGGGTGTGGCCAAAGCCTATCCCGAAGAATTATTGGCAGCATTTAGACGACACTTCCGTGTGGAATGGCTGCCCAATCGAGCCATCGATTACTTCCGGGGTCGGGACAGCGAAGCGCTGCAATTTTTGCCAAAGCTGATTGCGGCCAACAAGCCCCAGGGGCTCAACTGACGTCAAGAGAGAGCCCCGCCCTAACCGGCGAGTTTTTCTTTGCCCAAAAGAAACGGCCCCAGCGCCAGGCAAGCCACCGAGGCCGTAGACGGCAACGCCGATGACACTGGAGAGAGCATCGGCGGCCATCCGGGATAGATACGGGCCGGTTGCGCTTTAGGTTTGCCCAAAGAAAAGGCCCCAGCGCGGGAGACACTGTAAGTTGCACGTCAGGATTTGGCTAAATCTTGGCCTTGCGACTCGCCCACCTAGTCCTAGGCTGTCCTCAAGTAGGAGCGCCCCCGGCGCGCCCTCTCCTGACTGAGAAGCCCCGTCCGCACGGGCGGGTTTTTCGTTAAATTCCGAGTGGTAATCTTGCGCCCGTGCCGTTCTCAGCGGTGCATGTCTAAAGGCCCCGTCCGCATCATTTGCGCGGACGGGGTTTTGCTTCGGTGAAGGTGCGTTAGAAAAAGCCCGGGCTCAGGTCCACGCCGTAGGTCATTGGCAGAAGCGGACACGAACAGGCCCGCGTAGGCGAACAACGCCAGCGGCGTGAGAACGCGAGTTTCCGCTATGGGAGTGTCCGCGTAAGGATCGGTGTATGGCTTATTTCGATAGAACGCCTTTTCCAAAAAAGAGGCTTCCGCTTTGAGGCGCGGCTTTTGCGGCAATCGCAAGAAAACTTCGGCAGCTATGGGGGATACTTTGGGGCGCACCCCATCGACGACCCGTGCGGCAACGTGCTTACCCCACGCTTCGTAGATCGCCCGCTCCGATTGCCAGCGCTCAAGTAGCTCTTCTTCCGTCATTCTTGGGCACGCACTCGGTCCCGAATTGTTATCTGAGTCCATGTCGGCTTCTTAATGCTGCTCGAATCGGCATCGCCTTCAATTGATCTCACACGCACCAAATCAGCGAATGCATCGGGAGGAGCAATCAATTGTACATCGCGCTAAAATTTCAAACTTCGCTTTCGCAGATATGATAGAATGTCAGAAGTGTCTTTTGAAACCGCGTTGGTAGGAAACGATTTGGATTGCATAAAGGCTTCATAATCTTCTTTGAGATCATCGTTCAGGTATTGGTTCGAAAATGTTGCGAGTTCGACCGTCGAGGACTGATCAACTTTCAAATACGTGCACAGCCCCGTCATAAGATCAGATTTTTGCTTGTCTGAGATTGAGACTGCGTTAATGAATTCGGCGGCGCTTCGGGCGGCGCCCGCTTCTCGCTGGCGGCCACGAAGGGCGGACGCTTCTCCGGCTCGGTCCGTCCAGGGATACGGTTTTCGGCCCTGGCGGCTACTCCAGAAACGTGCTGGAGTATTCGTCGGGATTGTTTGCTGCACCGTCCTTCAGTTGCCGCTCGGCTTCGTTCCAGAACTCGTCCTCCGGGCTTTCCACAATTGATGCGCACGGATTCGAATTTGCTCTTTCAGTTGGATCGGCCATGGTACACTCGCTCCTGATGAGGAACGCAGACACGGGCGCTGAACCGCTGGCCGCGGCGGCGACTGTCCCGCTCCCGGTTCCGTCTCCGCGATACAAGCTGGGAAAAAGCAGAATCGTTCCTCATTCCTGCGATGGATGCGGGTTCGGCGGCTCCGCGGCGGTGTAGTATGCCCTCGGTCGCGCGGTCCTTGGCCAACTCGTCCACGACCCCGCGCTACGCCGCTGCGAGTGTCGCGAACGGCCGCGTAGAGCGCTTACAAACGGACGAGCACGAGCAGGATTGCTTGTCCAGAATGCGACAGAGCAGTCATCAGATCCTCGTTAGGCGTTCCCACAACACGCCGTAATAACGCCGCTGTCCGGAACAAGGTCGGTTCCATCCTTCAATTAAGACAACGAACGTCCCCCTGTCAGACGCTTCATCTGCCGTACAGGTTGACCGTGGTCGTCTGAGCAAGCGCGAAATCGAAAACCGTATGGAGACTTCCGATGGTCATCACGCAGTCTGCGGTATTGCCGTTTTTGATACTCTGTGGAACATTCACAGCATTCGGTTACGGTCTTGGACTCGTCACTGCACCTGGAAAGGCGCCTCAGCGCCTGTATGTCGTCGGAACGGTCCTCGCGCTGAGCGCAGCGGCGTTTTTGGTAATGGAATTCTACGTTTTCATTCTCGGCCCCGCGTTTACCAACAAATCAGCATGAACCGATGCTGCCGACAGCTCGATCGGGTTCAATGCAACGGCCAGATAAAGAGGAACAGATGTCGGAACCAGAGCGACCATCCACCATGACCTGGCTTTGGCCGCTGATCCTGTCGATGCCTTTGCCTTCGCTCTTGAACATGAACGGCTACGCTCAGAAGGCGTTCTTATCCGTCGATCTGATCATCGCCGGAGGAGGAATGCTTGCCTCCGGGCTCCTTTTGCGATTCGTCGCCCTGCCTAGAGCGGCAGCAACTTCCGCCGACGATCCCGACCGAACCGTCACATGGCACCGGGCGCTGGTCGGGCCATTCATCTGGCTAGGCGCATTGATCGCAGGGCTAGGCGCCGCGCTTCTGGTGGTGCCGGGCGATTCCCGCTCGGTTAACATCACATGGGCCTCGTTCTGCCTCCTGATGCTGATCGATCTCGGCATCATCATGGCGCGCGCCGTGCGCGTTTTTTCGGAGAAGGAATGAGTCCATGGCGAACAAGCTCACGGACGAGGAAGCTTCGTATCTGCAACAGGTGCTGACCAATCGGTGGTTCAAGGATACTCCGTTCCGCCTGGACCGAATATCGTTGGGGCTCGTTCAAAGAGGGCTACTCGAACTGGACCTGACGCACTACCTGGCAAAATGGTGTCTAACGCCCGCGGGCGAGCAGGCGTTGCAGGAACGATCGCCGGGCTCCTAGCGACGGGATGCGCCATCTATCTCGACCGCTTTCACAGCGGGCGCATATTACGAAAGACGATTAGGGATGGAAGCGGTCATCCCCGTCCGCGAAGGCGTGGTACAATCGCGGCCACGATCATCGCTAAAGCTGCAGCGGCCGCTGGCGGACGGTGCTCAGCGGTCGTCGCCCGCGGCGTCAAGGAAGATGGTAGCGAGCAAATAACGCGGTCGTGACCTACTCTGACTACAGAACGGACGCTCTGCCGAGTTATCGGATTAAGCTGCAGCAGGCGTCGCATTTCAGTCCAGGTGCTTTTTGAATCATTTGCCAGACCTATCCGACGACAAAGTTCCCCCTCACGGTCTCTTGCACCTTGCATCGGAGGAGCCGCAGCGCCGCGCCGCAGTCGTATCGGGACTGGCCTACGGTTTGCTGGCGGCGCTGGGTTGGGGCACTGGCCTCGCAGCGGCCCGTCACGGTTTCTCGGTCGGATTCGAACCACTCGACCTGCTGTTTATCCGCTTCGTAGTGGCGGCACCGATCTTTCTAGTCATCTTTTGTTTGATGCGGCGCTGGAATCGCCTAGCCCACACAAGGATTTCAGTTGCCGCGGCACAGGCATTTTTCGGCGGCCCCATGCTGGCCATCTGCGTGTCGATCGCGGGACGCAAGGCTCCGTTCGCCAGCGGGGTACTCCTCGAAGTGGCATCGCTCACCGTCTGCAGCATCGTTCTCGCCAGGCTGGTGCTGGGCGAGCAGCTAGGCTTCCTGAGAACGGTCGCGCTGCTCGCGCTGACGCTGCGGCTCGTTATCTTGGCGGCGGGGTCGCTGGATGAAGGTACGCCCGACCTCTTCGAAGGCATGGTACTCTACGCGGCCGCCGGTCTTGCCGCCGCCGCGTTCGCGGCGCTCACGTGCAGATGGCATTCCGACCCCGTCGCAACGATGACGATCGTATCGGTCGTGTCGCTTATTACTCTCGGCAGCTACTACGTTTTTCTCTATGGGCTGTCCCGGCTGAGCATCGTCCCATGGCCTTACCTGCTCGAGCAGATCGTCGCACAAGGCGTGATCGCCGGTGTATTGTCCTGGATCGGATTTCTCTACGCCGCCCGCATTCTAGGCTTAGTTACGGCGTCGTTCATGCCCGCGATGACGCCTGCCGTCGCATCTTTGATTGCTCTGGGCATCACGCGGGAAAGTCCTACGGTCTGGCAATGGTTGCTCATCGCACTCGGTACCATAGGCGCGGCTCTCCTCATGACGAGCCTACACGCTCGGCGCACGGTCCTCACGGAAACCTGAACTCGATGGTGGCGGAAAGCAGCAAATGCACTAAGCTGCGTCTACCAGGACTGCCGGTAGTACAGCCTCCCGCTTCTGATTGATGAGAAGCTGGGCCGTGGCCTTCGCGTCACAGAGGGCGCGATGATGATCTTTTAAGTCGATCTGGTAGACCTCGCAAAGGTTGCCAAGGCTGTAGGATTTGTGGCCCGGAAACCGCCTCCTCATGCTCGAGCAGGTGCAGAGTTTTGGAAAACGAAAGCGTCGTTCCAGCCGCTCATACTCGCGGGCGATGAACCCGTAATCGAAGTTGACGTTGTGGGCGACGAAGATGCCGTCATCCATGAACTCCATGAAGCTATCAGCGACTTGCTCGAAAAGCGGCGCGTCACGTACCAGGTCGTTGGTGATGCCGGTGAGATGCACGATCTTCGCCGGAATCGACCGCTGCGGGTTTAGCAGGGAATGCCATTCTCCCACAACCAGGTGGTTGCGGATCTTGACCGCGCCGATCTCCGTTATCCGGTCGCTCGACGCCCAGCCGCCGGTCGTCTCGATATCGACCACCACATAGACCTGCTCTGGATCGAAGCGAAAATCCTTGCGCTCGGACTGCCGACGATAGGCACGTCCGCTCTCGCCGCCCTACTCGATCAAGCTCGCAAGAAGACGGTGCGGGTCTGGCGGAGCAGTCTCCCTTTGATCTCAAGAACGTTCTCAAGCGGCGCGTTTACCGATGGTGCGATGGAAGCGATGGACGGCCGCGATCATGGTCGACGTGGGGGAAGACTCGTTGGAAAATGAGGTCGCGTTTCTGAGGACAGAGATATATCTTTCCCACGTCCAGCCGCGGTTGCAGACCTTAAGGCCTTCAGTCGATTTTCTGTCCGAGCGTATATCGGAATTCAGGGATCGGTCTTTACGGACGACCAACCAGACTTATGAGGGCCTTACTCACGATTCAGGGTAGCTCAGTTCGTCTAGTCGTCTCCGTAGCCAAGTGGATGGTAATGATTCGGTTTTCGCCGATGTACAATGTATCGACAGAACGCCGCCCATGTAGGATTTGGATTTGTGTTCAAGCGCGGCGTGGCTAGTACTGTTCGCCAACTTGAGCCGTGTAGGCCAAATCAAATTTATTGGCTTCGATCCACTCAGCAGCCGCTTCAGACGTTTGAAATGGTATCGTGGTCATTGCAAAGGACAGTCCGGTTAAGCCTCCGCCGTACAAACGGAGGACGACCGAATTCCCGACGATCGCTGCCGAATACTCCGGCAGTAAGCTTTTTCCTCTCAGAAAAGGTTTTTCATTCACAGCTATCGGAACCCAGACGATCATAGGTTTGCTCCTGTCTTGTTTTTGATACTCGTCGGTGACTTCCTGGTGCTGCGTCCTAGGATTTGTAACCTCTGCGCCAGTGTCGCCGTTCCATGAATCGTTTATGACAATAAGTTTGAGGTTGCTGACTTCAGCCTGGTTCTTCCCAACCATCCGCCTTCAGGTTTTTGAGCATTGGATAATCGTTGATGGACCTGAGACCACGGACTCGGCGGTAGCACCAAGTCCCGAGTAGAATCGGAACGAAGCCAAGCAGGGCTCCGATTATCGTAGAGAAACCTCTCGACGGAAACTGAAGCCCACCGATACACGCACCGGCAAAGAGGCCGGTGAAACCCAAGAAGGCGGTGATATAGTTCCGAAGCTGACACGTTTCACAGCGGGGGATGCTCAATTTCGTCAAGCTCTCCCCTCGCTTGCCCCGCTTCACCGGAAGGCCAAACCCATCGGCGTAATTATTACGATTGATGAGGCTCTGGGTGTATGCGCAGCCGGGATCGGCCGGTGCTCCACATTGCCAACAGGCGGTCTCATGATTGGTCATGCCGGTTAGCGCACAACGTGCTGCCTCGGTTCCAATAGGGCGTTCAAACTGACCCAGAATGCCCATAAACGGGCTAACGTCCTGCCTCGCGCAGGCTGACGGCTGGGGACAGGAGACCGGCCATCGGCCCAACTAATCAAGGTGATGCCGGCGACGGCGCCAGGTTGGATTGGCGTGGGTGAGACGGATCAGAAAAGCACGGCCCTGACAGCAAAGTTTTCAGGACGAGGCGGCAGGGCCGTGCGTGGATTACGCCGCCGATGGATGAAATCAAATCGCCGCAACCCGACTGGTAACGGGCCAGGAGGGTGGCGGTTCCGCGATGGCTGGTGGGTTTGATGAAAGGCAGCCCGTTTTTTCGGGCTTATGCCGAATGATCCGAACGCTCGCTAATGAAGTCTCACTCCGAGACGATCCCGCAACCAAATCTTGCTGTTTTCCTCAATCCAACGAGCGGCTTTTTCGGACGAAGCAAAAACGGCCAAGTTGATCAATCGCCCTATCGGACCTGAGTACGTGTACGTCAATTACATACTCCGCCCCATTACAGAAGTGCACAGAACGCATCAAAACTATCGGGAACGACTCCGGCGCTGGTCTGTTGGCTTTGCGTGTCGTGTGTGTCCCCCAAGCGCGGCACCATCCCCAAGGACGGCTTCAGTTGCTACCCCGCGCGCTGAGGCCGTTTCTTTGTGCAGATTGCACCGGAACTCGCAAGCCGCCCCGATCTTGTTCTGTCACAAATAATGGAGGCTGGCATGTCTCATTGGCGAAAACGAAATCCACCGGCGGCCCGATTTAACGCCTACCTGTCCGGATGGGCGATAGCGTTCACGGCTTTAATCGGAACGCTTTTGATGTTGTCCCTGCACCAGCACACTTGATTATCATTCGGCGCGCTGTTTGACCCCCTATCGGCGCCGAAGCTTGACCCCGGCAAGTACTTGCGAAGCCCTTGGACAGTCGACGAAAAATGCATCACGGGTGGGGTCAACGTTGGAAGCCGATGGGGGTCAAAGTTCGGCTCTGACGCATGTTTGATGACGGCATCGCAGATCATGCTGCACCGAGCAATCGTGCTTCGAGAAGGTCAATTTTT
>JAJDMX020000713.1:0-10081 GCA_022345685.2 Nothomitra cinnamomea | reverse complement strand
TACCCACTACACCTAGCTGACATGTCCTTCAGCTGCCAAGTGTTTCTCAGCTCTCCTTATCCATTATCCACGACCAATGGTTCTCCGTTTGTAAGTCATGGTGGTTCCTATTGGTCAGTCGCTTCCTGGCTAGGCTCCTTGGTGGTACTGTGGCTGGCTGAGATTGTTGCCTTAACAGAAGTATGGGTAATTTACTGAGCTGCTACAGGTCACGCTCCCAGTGCTGAGGGTGCTGATTGTGCGAACCCTTGTTCTGGCCCCCACATTCCCACGGCAAGTGCTGCTCATCCTCATATCCGGTTCATCCTTGCTGAGCCATCTGTGTCCTATAGGCTTGCAATTTGGTCTAATGGTTCCAGCGCCACTCCCGTGTCCGTGGCATTCCTGATAAGGCTCGGGTTGTCCGTAACACCTTCTTGTAGATTATAAATTATGCTTTTTTTCCACTTTATGATCATGCTTTAATTAAGAATTCAAAATTAAGAAGTAGCAAATATGGGCAGTGTTTTTACAATGAAGTATTAAGAGAAGACATAATCCAAAGAATATTCATAATCAGCTAAAAAGACCATACTTATACTGATAAGTTGAGAAGAGTAAAAGCAAAAGTGGAAAATTGCATTCAGTTCAGATTTGTATTAGTCACCAAAAAAGATCTGGGATGTTTAAGGTAGCAAGAGCTAACAATGAAGGTATCTTTAGAAACAAGGTCAAAGGTATTAGAATTTGGATACCCTTTTATCAATATCTTTACTTATCAACCTAATACTATATAGGTAAAGTCAATAAGTCTTTGTATAGTGATACAAAGCCTATAAAAAGCAATTAGAATTATAATTAACTATATACAACAACTAATTTACCAGTAAATGTAATCTCTTTTTTTAACTGTAACTGCTGCATATTGCTTAAAAATACTTTTATTAAATTTATTAAAGTCTGTAAGAATAATATCTCCCCTAAGAAAAGGTAAAAACTGAAGCATTTCATTATGACTCTTTACCTATACTACTCTGACTATATGACACTTCATCTTAGACTATAGATTTTTATTGCAGTTCAAGTTTAAACTGCTTGCTGACTATTTAATTTGCTGAAGTTTGTGCTGTTGCAAATATTCACCTATAACTTTTACAGTATAGCATAGTGCACTATCCTCCATAATTTGTGGTGCCAGCCCTTTACAATATTGTAAGTAAAATATATTATAAAATTACTCTAAGTGTGTAGCCAATACTTCATCTTAATATTTGACTTCTATTATATAACTATTCTCTAAAAGAGCAAAAAGGCCTTACATGTTATATCTAATTGTGTTAAGACTAGCCCTAAAGCCAACTCTTTTCAGATTGCTAAAACAGTGTAGATAACATCAAGTCAAATGCTAAGCACTGTTGCAATGATGTCATAAGGCTCAAGAGTAAAGATCAACAGTATATAGAGGCTCAGCAATGCTATGTACGATGAACTGAATTTCAATAGCTTAAAAATGTCAATTTCTAGTATAGAACTAATCACTGCTTCTGGGAGAAGCAGTCACCTAGATTTACATATATATATATTTCTTAGTATACTAACTGCATATAGCGTGACAGCATACCGCTGCTGAGCTGCAATCATAGTCCTTGTCCCTTAGGGCTCTATATTACAAATTACACTTTAGAACATCATGAAAGTCTAACTACTTTTGAATGCATGCTATAAATATTATTCAAATTGACTTCCCCTTCTTTACACTAAACCCAGGTTATACCACCATCATAACCAACCTCAAAGAGACATTTATTAGTCTAGATGACTTGTTTCCATTGATTAATAGTCTAGTATTAATATTTTTTGACCTAAGTAAAGTGTGCTTTCTATTGTTTAATGCTAAGAAATAGCTTCTTTTGAGCTTATTACTTGCAATAGCCAGCATTGGCCATATATTTTTTCAAAGTATTTTTAGATAGCTACAGTAAAGATATGTTGTTAATTATATCATTAATAATAGTTTTTCGATTTGTAAGGCAGAGGTTTACTAGTTAACGTTAAGTATGTTACCCAAATTTGAGAAAGCAATCATGTTGATTAAATAGTCGAGAAATAAAAAAACTATTTGGAGCGAAGCTTTTATTACAGATATATTATATAGTAGACTTAGAAATACTAGTTTGTATTAAGATAACTCTATAGCTATGGTCTTCATGATGAAGTTATAAAATGATAATATGAGTACTTGCTAAATGTTCTTTTTCACTGCTCATGAATTTTTCCTATAATTTTTACTTCTATTTATTATTAACAACATATTGACTATAATCTCTTATAAAATTTAAGTAGTATTAATTCATATTTTATTACAAATTGTTAATATCATGCATTTGTCAAAAGGAAATTTAATCATCTTACTTCAATATACGAAGACTTATTAACTCTATCTATATATACCTGGAATAAGTTTTAAACCATAGCTAATTTTTGTATTAAAAGTGCTACTTTCGACATAGTTACAGTACTACAACTTAAGTATTAAGTTATATTTAAAATTAGCTAAAAAATTTAAATTTATCTGGGGCTTCAGTTTAAAGGCAAGAAAAAAAATTTAATTCATTATATTAAAAGAAATACAATTGAATCTGTATCAACAGAGTGAAATTTTCATGCATTTCACTTAATTTTAATATATTTTCTGTTCAGTTTTAAGATAATTCAGCTTCAGTAATATATTATTCTATTAATATAACAGATTCACTTATTTTTTTTTGTAAATTGAGGCTCTAGATAATTTTAGATTTTTAGCTAATTTTGAAGGTAACTTAACAACTAAATTGTAGTGCTGCAGCTATATAGAAAGTAGCAATTTTGATACAAAATTGACTATAATTTAAAACTTACCTCAAGTATATATACAGAGAAAATTAATTTTGTATCAATTGCTTTTTAAATTTTTATATAGAAATTTAATTCTTTAGATATACCAGAATATAATGCATATATTATTAACTCTTTATTTCATACATTAAAGTAGTTTATAGTCTATTAAAGAAATGTTCATCAACGTATTCTTATAATTCTCGTTATGTGATTTCTCTCTACTTTATACTTTTTTTAATATCTTGTACATAGGTTGTCTGGTTGAGAATATTCCTGGATTTTCGTTTTATATAAATACTACTCTTGATAACTAGAAAGTAGGCAATACTATACTATTAATATTGTATAAGGCAATTTGCTTAATCATTTTACAAACAAATTGGTATTATAAGATGAAGAAGTGACATATAATTACTCAGAACAGAGTATCTTGTATATGCAATAATGGAACAAGAATATTATCTTTTGTAAAAAGGTTAACATTTAGAAAATCTTAATTACTACCTACATTACCCTACTTAAATTTGTATGATATACAATATAGCTTGTTTATTTTATCAATATTGTACTAATATGCTTTCCAGACTTTTAGGTGATATTTTTCATCAAATTCTTATTTATTTAGAGTGTAAAAGAAGTTTAGTAGAGATTTAGAAAGTTATAAATATGTCAATAAGAACAATATAGTACTTGCAACTTAACTTTAATCTTTTTAGCCAATCTTATTCCTTTTTTATTATTGTACTCAGATGCTTTAAACTGCTTTTACTTTACTAAGAACAGATAATGTATAATGTCATATAGTATTGGGTTTGGAAACTAATTTACATTGTAGTGATTGCTTAATTTTCTTGAGAATAACCCTATAGCATATTTTAGTAAGATGCAACAGTTCTTATTTAATGAGTATAAAATTAAGGCTTTTATTATCACTATGAGTTATACTTTAAAGAAAGTAAAGTAATTAAGAAAGTTGTTTAGGCTTGAGCTATTAAAAGGAGTAAGCTAAAAGCAGTGACTCTGCTCGATACCGGTTATACTGCTCCTCTCCCTCGTCACACTCTGGAGACTGCCTGGCAATTCTGGCATGTCCTGGCCAACTTCATCTGGGCTCATGGCGTTCTGCTATTTACCAGCAATCGTTGTGTTGCTTGCCAGTGAACGGGCTGTGAGAGTGTTCTACCTTCAGGTTGTCGGGGCTTCTTGTCTGTTATCTCCTCCTCCTGTATCCTCCTTCAGCCCCGCCTTGGATATTGTTCCATTGTCCAGTCCTTGCCTTTCCTCTAGCCAGAGGGACAGTGTTGGGAGAGATATGGGGAGTATCTCTGGTCCTCCGCCTAATGCTTTGGTCGTTCCCCCTTATTGCCATCATCTTATTACTCCTCCTCTTCCAGTTATTACCTCTCCTGCCATTGTGATGGAGAGGCTGGTAGCCTTTTCTACTGTGGGGTCAGGATGAGGTGGACGGGCGAGAAAGGTTTGTGTTGAGGTGTCGGTAAGTTTCCCATTTCTCCCTTCTCCACTGCAGCATGCTGGCCCTTACTTACTTCCTAGGTCACCAGTAGAACACTGGTAAAGAAGGATGCTCTGCCTGCTTCCTCCCCTGCTTCTTCCGCTTTCAGTGGGAGAAATAGGCCTGCTTTTGTTGTTTCTGAAGAGAACAGTCAAGCTACTCTCCTTGTGAGTTTCCTTTCCTTTTTCCTTCCCTATCTTCCACTGGTACTAATTCGTTTTCCAGCCTCGTTGTGCTACCACCGCCGTTTGTGCTTGTGGCATATTTTCTGCAGCATCTGGGGTTAAGAAGGTGGGGTCCTCTCATTAGGAGAAGCGGAAGCGGCTCGCTTCTCCTTCTCCTAAGTTGGGAACTTCTTCTCCTTATCTTCGTTGGTTCTCCTCTGTTGTGACAGACTCGGTTTTTCCCTCTGGCTTCCGCCGGTCCCTCCGCTCCCAGTCCTCCTTCCTTCGATGTCTCTTAGTCTTCCCCTGCATCATTGAGTGCTTCTCACGCTGCGTTTGCCATAAATCTGCCTTGTCCCCCAGTTTCTCAATCCTGCATGCTAACCGTCATTGGTTTTTTCTAGCAGGTATCTTACATCCTCTATGCTGCTGGGATCTCAGAAGTCATGACCATCCCCAGTGCCATCTGGGACGATATGGCAGATCGTGTAATAGGGTTGGATAAGGTAGTTAGGGCCTAAAAGGTGACTATCGCCGCCTAGACTACCCAGTTAGAGCAGCTTACTGCTTAGCTGGAGTGCGTCTATGATAGTCACCTTAACCTCTCCACTAGCGTTTGCTAGTTAGAGGAGTTGGCTGGGCTCTTTCCATCCTCCTGAGCTGCTAAGGGTGGCCAGAAGTAGGTAGTGGGTGTTCATGGCGGTTTTGCCAGTGATTTCTCTCTTGCTCTTGTATTTCTAGATAAATGAAACTAGCTCTTTGCTTCTTCTTACTCCGCCTATTTCCACTACCTTGACTTGGCCTTCTTGGCTACTTTTGCCACTGTGGTAACTGCTTCCCTAGTGATTTTGTCCTCCTCTTGTAACCTAGCTCTGTTTACCTGTCTTTGGAGGTATGTGTTGAGCTTGTCCTGGGCATGGGTTAAGTGTTCTAGCAGTTCCCATGTATCTTGGGATGATGGGTACCCCATTCAATGAACTTAATATAGGAACGTCTTGTTTTGCCAGCTGCTGTATTTATGATCCATAATCTCTTCAACTTCCTACTCTCTCCTTATCGACTTCTACTGACTAGGGTTTGAACTCGTCATCTCATTCTGACTTCCTCTGTATTTCCAGTTCCAGTAAGTTGATATTGAAGACTGGGTGTAGTTTTACCACTGGTGGCAATTTCAGCTTCCTTGTGTTTGGCCCGGTGACCTTTTCTATTGTCTGACATAGTGTCTCCACCTGCGGTTCCAATAGTTCATAAATAGGGCCATAAGGGGGTTGTTTTCCTTCATTCAGGTCTATTACTAGGTCCTACGGTTTGTGGCTTGATAAGTTATCCACTGCTACTTCTTCAAACAGAGGTGCGAACTCCTAATACTCTTTCGATGGACAGGCTGCACAGCTTCGTATGGTGGGTCACCACTCCAGAGGCTATCAGTATTCTGTCTATTACATTCAGCAGAATTGGTCAGTGCTTTTTTTCCATCGGTATCCCGTATTCCTCCATGAAGCTTTGTCCAATGAAGTTAAAGGTAGCTTCACTGTCTACCATAATTGTTACTGTGATAAGGTGCTTCCCTGGTGAGTGGAAAATTGCTTGTAGTGTTAGGTGTTTTGCTGCTTCCATTCTTGCTATGGCGAAGACACTTAATGGCACTCTAAGTTCTTAAGTCATCGGTGCTTCTCCCTTGGCCTTGCCTTGTGAGCCCGGTGGGTCAGTCCCCTCCCACTGATCTTAGTCTTTTCCCTGGTCGGTCCTTTGGTGGAGTTCCATCATGGCCAACATGTTCCTTCTAATGTTCAAGGGGTATAGTCTGCCTCTCTGTACTAGCAGCAGAGGTTTTTCCCCCTTCGTCTCTGCCTCTTGTCTTCTAACAACTTGACTTGATTTAGGGCCTTCCCTTCCAGTGCCAGCTACCAGGTAGTATCAATCAACATTGCTCCTCCCGGGTCAGTATTCACTAATAGCAATTCTTGAGTCACCTGGCGGTGCTGCTAAGTGTTTCCCCATTGCACCTCCTTATTCCTGAAGTCCCAGATCCAGTCGTC
Source organism: Nothomitra cinnamomea (assembly GCA_022345685.2). Taxonomy (NCBI): domain Eukaryota; kingdom Fungi; phylum Ascomycota; class Geoglossomycetes; genus Nothomitra; species Nothomitra cinnamomea. The sequence continues at coordinate 3,509 of JAJDMX020000713.1, read as the reverse complement.
GCATTTGATTACATATTTTATTAAACTCAATAACATCTGCGAAGCCAGCCATCTCCCTAATATCATATCCTTCACTTTCAACTTCAGGCCCTATCTGAACCAGTACATTAAGGTCCCTTCCCTCTATCCTTTCAAGTATATTGTCTGTTGGTGGAACTCTAACATATATTTTCTTACGCTTATCATCTAGGTCAGTGCCGATATCCTCGCCTCCGCCACACTTGTCATGTTTCCCTCCCCAAATGTCTTTATTAGTTCTCTGCTGAACTCTTCCCAAGATAGTCCCAGAGCCCCCAAATTGCCATTGTTTATCTACGTCGCCAGCAGTTGAACCCATGCCAGGGCCTTGTTCTTTAGGTACATTATCACATATATAATCTTGATGATATCATCGTCAAAGCCAGAGTATAGATAGAAGTGGATGTTAAGCCGTGATAGAAAGAGGCAGAATTTTGCTAGCTTTCCCGAAAACGACATGTGCAACAGTCAAAGTCCCAATAGTGGCTCCGTTAACTACTCACTGAACTCTGGCCATACTGCCGGCGGTGGGGGTGTCATGACCAGCAATGCCGATAGAAAGAGTAACGGTAGGGGAATCATCAGTGCCAATTGCTTTGTCGCCAACAGCAGTGTTAGTGACCTCACAGTGTCAACGCCAGAGGTCAGCCTTCTTACTGCCTATTGTAGTTCCATAATGGCGTTCATCAACTATTATATCTTCTTCTCCAAATTGATATTAGTAATCCATTAGGCTTCCAGCACCACTAATACCTGTTTGTTGCTCATAGAGCTTCGTGGTGCCAATAGTCTCTATATGTACTGCTCCACCATTGACTTACCCTAGTAGGTGCAGTGTTGTATAATCAATCAAATGTGACAATAGGTATACTCAATAGTGGTTGCAAGTACTGAATCGTAACAGGCAGAGTAATAGAAAATTATAGAAGCAGGTACTAGGGCCGCCGGTGGGCCTCTCGTCATTAGTACACGTAAGGCAAGCTTCTTACAAGTCGATAGCAGCAGCAATAAGGCTATTAGAAGGGCACTATGAATATAGTATATATATAAAGGGTTTTTAACCAATGGATGGTCTATAGTAGGCCGCTCATCGGGTTTAAAAAGCTTCAGCAGTACTTCCCATCCTCTAGTTTGTTTCCCTAGACGCTGCCGGCACCACTGGTGTTGCCAGGGCAACTCAGTCGTTGCTTGTCTTAGCAACCGGGTCGTCAAGGCTTGGCTTTGGCGCTGCTGTAACACTTCTCTTTTGCAAGATATTAATTTTCTATTTATTCTCTATTAGAATATCCTTGAACTTTATTAAAAGCTCTTTCTTTCACTAAGAGTTATTATTTGACTGATTTATTGTCTAGTTAAAGAAGTCAATAAAGAGCTCTTAAGAATTTATTTATATATAAGTAGAAATTGAGGGAGAAATGAAGCACTTTGAGGTTGAAGTTCAAATTGCTGAAGAGTTTAACCTAGAATTTAGTTAATTTATTTACTTAAGCTAAATAATAAGAAATGTATTAAGAAAAGTAGATATTTTAGAAAAAGTTAACTGATCTTTCAGTTTCATAAGAAACTAGGCTTTTTTACAGTTCTCTCTTCCTATTTAATAAGTACTACAATTAGTAATAAAGAGAGCTACTTAATTATAAATATGCTTTTGCTTATCTTTTTACTTTAGTAGTGAAATAGTTTACCTAGAATAAGATAGTGATTTTCAGCATTATTTGAAACTCTAGACTTTTTATTTTGTCAGCAAATTTTCTCTTTATTTTGATAACAAGTATTTATACAAGTCCAGCAATTAGTAATTGCTAGTATTAAATTTCCAGTTATCTGTTCAGCTTCTAAAACTTTAGAAAAAGTAATTAGCTGTATCTAAATAGCTATACAACAGTATTGAGCTTAAGTTTATTAAACTTAAATCTGTTAAGATTAAGGTATAGTTAGAATTTCTTTTTTCTTTTTAACATAAAGTATCATTCTCATTATTAGTAATCTTTTAAGCTATTGCTTATACTATTTATTCAAGTAGTTCAATGCTATGTATAGATTGAGGTAAAAGCTTAGCTTTTAAGAAAGCTTGTCAGTTTATTTACAGTATTCATGAGAAACAATAGTTTATAAGTTTATTACTCAGAAAGTTTATTATAAATATTTTAAGCCTCACTTAGATAAATGCCATAAACATAGAAGTGACATTGATTACTATTGAATTAGATTACAATTTCAGAAAGTTAGGGATAACATATATGGCTTGGTAAAGATGAACCAAATACGAGAATGAACAGCATTTTCTAAAAGCAAGTAGAGGCTAACATGAGACCTGCACAATTAGTACTCTAAGTACTGAGAGTATAACTTATGGCAACCTAATAAATTATCTACATCCTAGTTAAGGTAACGACCTCAGCTAGCTACATGAATGCTAAGCAACTTAATTAGGATGTAATCAACTATAAGTAAGCTTTACAGACTACAAAACCCAAAATTGCTGGATGTGAACAGAAGATTAAGGAAGTTAAAAGACACTTAATAACTGAAGAATATATTAGCTAGATTATCACGAACATCTTAAGCCTCACCAAAAATGACACGAACATGGAGGTAATACTATTATCATTGGACTAAATCGTAATTTCATAGAGCTAAGAGCAGCACATACAGATTAGCAAAGATAAACTAAATATGAGGATAGATAGCACTTGCTAGGGGTAAGTGGGGGCTAAAGCAAAGTTTGCATAATCAGCACTCTCAGCGCTAAGAGCGTGACCCATGGTAAACTCAATAAATTATCTATACCTTAGTCAAGGCAACAACTTTAGCTAGCTATATGATTGCTAAGTGGCCTAACCAGAAAGTGATTAACTAACAGAAACCTCTATTACCCATAGACACAGAACTGTTGGTCATAAAGATAGGACTAGGAGAGCTGAGAGACACTTAACAGCTGGAAGACATGTCAACTAGGTATAGTGGACAGCTTAAGTATAGGCAAAGAGTTATAAATCATAGTAACTCAGATTTTATTATTAGACTTGGCGTAAGTAATGTATGAGTCATATTGAGAAGAGTGCACACTAAATGGTATAAGTCTCTTGTTGGCAAGTAGTAGTGAAGAGACAACTATAAATATTACATTAGGATTTCAGGGAGAGCGTCTTTCCTTCTCTCTTCACTGAACATCTTATTAGTCTAGTAATAAAGCTTTATATTAAGAATTATTACCTAAAGATATCTTCTGATATAGTTGTAGTAGAACTGTTTCACTATCTTAGTATATGGGACCAATATAATTATCCCATATTTATCTCAAAAATGCCTTACCACGTACCTGAATATCAAGACAAACTAAGAGATGAGACCTCATTAGAGTCAAATTGTCATATGGATATAGTGGGCAGCTTGAGTATAGGTAGAGAGTTATAAGTTACAATGACTTAGGTTCTATTATTAGACTTAATATAAGTTATGTTATGAGTCATGCTAAGAGGTATGTATAC
>JAJDMX020000712.1:0-10106 GCA_022345685.2 Nothomitra cinnamomea | reverse complement strand
ATAAAAGGCACTTGGCCAAAGGGTTGGTGGGCCACGTGGGCGGGGGATTTGTGCTCTCCCTTTGCGAAATCGACGACGTGGAGGTCGAAGGGTATGTCCTTCTCGTAGAGGGTTATGAGGACGCGGGCGGTGCAGGTGGAGACTGGGGAGCCGTGGACGGTGAGGGGCATTTTGGCGGTTCTTTGTTGGGGATTGTTTGTGGGTTTGTGGGCTGCAGTGGTGTTCTGGCTGGGGTTGGTTGGGTTGAATGGAGTTGAGGGAATTCAGGCGGGATGGGGTTAGGGATTGGGTTGAAGCTTTGATCTGAAGAGAGGGGAAGAGAGAGGTGGTAGAGAGAGGGTCTTATACCCACCCTCCACCTTCACGCAGCCTTGCGTAACGCACCTTCCCATTTCTCGGCCGAGCAAACTGTAATCACAGCTAGCTAGCCAGCCAACCAACCAGCCCCAGGTAGGCACGGCCGCATCAAGGCGGGGTAACCATCAGCACAATATCCCGATCCCGTCTCCACGTCGTAATTACAAGGCCTCGGACAAATTCCACTCCCGGACGTCTAAAAACGGCTAGCGGCAGGTTCAAGCCCTGAATCTATTAGGCTTATCCGAACCCCATCGAATCGAACCGTGGATCGAACGATGTGAGATTAGCTTATCACCACGTGACACACATCTCTCGCCCGACTGAAAGGGTTAGTGGTTGGTTGATTGGAGGGGTATTATTAAGACCTTTGAAATCAATCCTTCACCGCCCTCATGTTGTGCGCCGGAAGGGGATTAGATCAGGCACGCTGCTGCCTAGTTTGGCTTTTTTCTTTCCCCGAGAGAAGGTTGCGTGGATTTTCGGATCGCCGGGTGGAGGGGTGATCGGGGTGGGAACGGAGGAGTTGCCGAGGAGTGGAGCGTGTGCTTACGTAAGAGCTGCGGGAGCTTTTTATGGGCTGTGGGATTATTAATTGGGTGAGTGGGTTTGCGGATTGGTGTTTGTTCTGTTTTTCTTCAAAGGCTCTTCCCGGCCGTAGGTGGTTATCTAGCCTGTGTGTGAATGGCGTGTAACATATGTGACGAAGTGGTAGAGGCTGTTACTATTACGACAGGGCAAAAAGCTATTTCGTCAGGGCGGCCAGTTAAGCGAAGCCTAAACTTCAGTTAAAGCAGGAGGGCGCCACACAATGCGCAGGATTCACCATGCGAATTGATAGTTTTATAAGTAGGCACTTCATATATATGCCCAATACTGTATGGATCCTAAAGCGTATTGCAAGATTTTACACCCGATGCGTTCAAGATTGTCTCGTCTTTCTCCCATAGGTGATTCGGGAAAGACCCTCGCTAAATTTTGGTGAGCAAAAGGTAATGATCCTAGGCTTTGGTGAGACGCTTCATAGGCAGTCGTTTACCCAGTGCCTGACGTCGGGGTACGTATAAGTATCTGCCCCACCAGTCGACGCCTTCTTTACACTGAAATTACAGTGCAGGCCACATCCTAGGTGGGCCTCCAAAGAGAAGTTGGGCTGTGAAATAACTTATTCAGGACACCTTTATTACCGTTGCGTAGATGTTATTTGGGCCGAAGGCGTAGTTACCATGTGTTCAACACGAACTCGCTCAGTTGCCACCAACGCATTCACTCGCGAAATGATACCGTGCGTCCGGGCTGTTATCCCTATGTAATCGGGGACAGTCTCAGCTGGAAATATGTGCGCACAGTGTGTTTGTCCACTCTGGACCATTTCTGCTTTGGACTGGTGGTTGTGGTGTTATTATTCTTCGACTGAATAATGGGGAAGGGTACAATAGAACGTATCCCGCATCTATTCCATTCGGTAAACGTCTTCGTTCACACTAAAATTGCAGTGCAAGATAGGGCTAGATTTAGCTTACGTCTGCCGGTATGCACCAGTTTCATAAATGAATAAAATTTTCTAGCGCATAAAGTTTTTGGTGTTCGTAAGTTAGAATACTTGACGCACTAGAATCTCTTACGAAATAACCGCTATAAACATCACCAGAACCCGCTATGTATGTAGCTGGCTGACAGTCTGTATGCCGTTTAGTATGGACCGCGTTTGGTCCTAGCTACACATGCATCACATCCGCCAGCCCAACTTCATATCACGTCCCCATACATTACACAATCCAACCATAAGCACACCTCCGTTTATGCTCATCACACTTATCCTTCCTTCCGCTCGCATATCCGCATGCACAGGTCCATGCGCGCCCCGCAAGGGGGAAATGAATTTTCAAATGGCGATCCAGGTCCGCAAGGCGAGCGAACGAATAGGAGGTGCAGAAGGGGTGGAGACATATATACTTGTAGGTGATATGCCTCTGTGTCGATAATCTACTGGTAGTTAAGCTGGCGGACTGAAAAAAAAAAAACTTACCCAGCCTCAGCCTGCTGGCTGAGTGGGGTAGAGGGGGATTGAGAAGGGTTTTGTTGGGTAGACATGGTGAGGGCGTGTTCAAGGATTTGACTAGCGCGGGCGTGTGACAGCTTGCTGGACGAATAGTTGTTGACGATGCTGAGACTTTGTAGGGCGTATGCAGATCAGGATGTCGGATCTCGCTCGTTGAAGAGCGAATCGAAGGAGACAAGGCTGAGGCTCCTGCGGGCGTGTACAGGTGCCTAAAGTTGAGCAGGTGAGAACAAGGCTATGAGGGAAACAGGTTTGGCCAATGAAGAGTCGTAAAACGTACAAAAAGACGGTGAAAAGGCTCCCAAGACTGGATGGGGATGGGTGGAGTTCTTATAGACTGGAGGAAAAGGGAGGGGCCGTAACCCGTGCCAGCGGAGAGGGAGAGCAGGGCAAAGATGTCGGGGGAGTAACGAGGTGCCTAAGTGTGTGCGCGCATACAGTCAACTTTCTGGGTCGGCTGTGAACTAGTCCTGATTTGTCCACAATTTATAGGGTACCTGTATTGCCACCGAAATTTGTGGTAGACTAGTGTCACCGAGGTGCTGTGTCTTGCCCAGCCTGACTGTGATCGGAATGTTCCAAACCTGGAAATCGCCTGTTACGCATCCGACTAAGGGTAGCTGTTTCGGATCATTGGACATACCGCAGTCTCACACATACAGATGCACAACCAATGGAGAGGTGTAAAGATTGACTTGATAGACATGTCCCCCCATAAATACCCAACACACAACCCAAAACCCCACAACAAAAAACGCCACAATGCAAGACTAAAAGAACGACAAACCACCCCCTCAAACCGAACATCACAACCTCCCCTTCTCTAATTAACCTAACATCTCCCCGCACACATCAACCAGCCTTGAAATCCCCTAATAGCTAATAACTCGCAGCCAAGGTAATAATACACCCTCCTCCGCCTGCCTATCTATCCAACTACTTCCTCCTAAACAACCCCCTCCTCGCCGTCGCAAACCCCGGCGTCTCAATCCTCCCATACCCCTTCCTCCGTCCATACCACACGCCCAAGACCACCACAACAGCAATAGCAAGATTCAACCCCGCAGCCACGAGCGCAGTATACTTCGCGACATTAGCCTCCGTGCAGAGGGTGTTGAAACTGAATTCTTTGAGGCCGAAATGCGTGCTATTTGTGTGCCAGCAGGACCATTCGGGAAGGGAGGTCTCCATGGATTGGCGTTTGAAGTTGTCGACTATCGAGAGGGCGATCCAGGACCCTGTGAGTCCGAGGTTGAGGACTACGACCACAGTCGCTAGGAAGCGGGATGTCATATGCCGGAACTATGCACTCAATTAGCCTCCTGCGTACGGAGAAAGGGGAGATGAGGGTGAGTCGTTAACGTACCTTCGGAATCACGAGTCCTAAAGCGAGAAGCAAACACACACCCGTACCCACCGCGCCAATAATCACAAACGCCCACGTAGGACTCACGTCTAGCTCAGCGGGCCAAGCACGCCAGTATCCCATCACGGCACCGGAGTCTGTGTGCATCATACGGCCGGCGTTGGGGTAGGTGTGGTACGTCCAGAGGAGGTGGGCGTTGGCTGCTAAGACCATGGCTGATGCTATGAGGGCGAGACATGTCAGAATGACGTGTGGCCATGAAGGAGCGTGTGTTTTTTCCCTCCCTCTCGTAACTGGTGGAGCCGGGGAGGGGCTGAGGGCGCGGGAGTACCCGGTTGGTTCGAGGGGGCGGCCGGTGCGCGTGTCGGTGTAGGAGTCGGAGGCGTATCCGGATTTCTCGAGGTCGTTATCGATGGAGAGGAGGGAGGTGGAGTCTGCGAGGTCGGATGGGTTGGGGGGTTCGCTGCGGGAGCGAGAGTGTGAGGGGGTGTAGGTTGTGTGGAGGTGGGTTGGGATGGGGGTTGGTCGGAGGGGTTCCATTGTGTTTGATGGGTTGATGGGCGGTGAGGGTTGTTGGCGGGTATTAACTAGGTGATTGAGAGATCGGAGAAAGAACGATAGACGGAGATAGATATTACACTAGGAAAGATCCGCGAAAACAGAAAAGGAAACGAAAGACTCGATGAGAATTATGTATCTGTTGTTTGTCGGGACGGGAGGGTGGGTATTAGGAGAGGGAGAGCAGGCAACCGAAAAGAACATCGTCGGGGATATAAATGATTTGAGTAGAAATCGAGGAGAGAGGTGTGGCTGATCGAACGGCATCCATTCCGCACTTCACAAGCTGCGCTAATTTCTCCGTCTGAACATTCGACGCTAAGGCGTAATTCAGGGTTCTAAAATTGACCGAGCAGCCGCGCTTCCCAGCCATCCAGCTAATCCAGCTGCTGACCCCCGCAACCTTTAATGTAAGCCTGTGCTACGCGGTACGTAAGCGGATATTATCCACCTGAACTAGCGTTCAATTCCAAATAAGCATACGCCCATCCTTGCCGGGAAAAGCCAAAGACCAAGCCTCGCTGTCAAGCTTTCCCAAGAGAGCTTAGCTGGCTGTGGTTTACACCGCATGTGTGTGTGGAGTAGGTGTCTGGGTTGAAAGAAGCAAGGGACATGACTCGCGCTTTACCTGTCGACCCTAGGAGTTTGTGGCTTGCGTCGGAGATGGTCGTTTGTGTCGTTGCCTGATAATACCGTAGGGGCTATAGGGGTTGCGTCTAGGATAGGATGGGATGGTGGAGCAACGCTGACGGACAACCCGAACCCCCTGGGAAAAGAAACGGTGAGATCGCGCGAAGGAGAGGCATATGGGAAACGCGCGGGCTAGGGTTAGGGGATCCGTGTAGCCGTGTGACACGAGAGACATGATCAAATCAGCGGGTTGTGAGTGGTTGGGCTGAGCCGCCAAGATCAAATCGCCGAGTCCTGAGTGGTTGGGGCTTATCCCTTCGACTATCTGTCGCACAGAAACTCTACCTAATAACAGATCGTGGCAGTGCGGGTCCTCTACCCGTTGCAGCGAGTCTAGCGAATCGAGCGACAGGAATCTCACGTCAGCCTGCGGCACGAGTCCCTTTCGGACAGAAACCATAAGTGTACATAAACGACCGGTGCCAAGTGTCTAGGGTATATGCTGGAGGTTAGGTGTATGTCGTAGGAGCAAATACGAAGGGCCTCTTCAGCTTGAGCCACGAACGCCACTTCATCGGACGTTCTGCCAAGAACGTGGTTAATCCTCCGATCACGTACGCACTAGCAGCACACTAACCGAGTATACTTAGGGTGTAAGGGTAAGTCTCTGCCCAGCAACGCGCAAGCGAGTATATGGTTGCTAGGCAGAGACTAACCTCTACACCCTAAGTATGTACACCGACAGCAGCCTAACACTCGGCTTTGTCCTAGCGCATCTCTCCTGAACGAGTAAGCTATTCCCCTCCCCCCGGTCGCGCACACCGTTCTTCTTTCGCCAAGGAGAGCCAAGGAGAGCCAAGGAGAGCCAAGGAGAGCTTAGGATGCTTGTCTTAACCTTACTTGCTCGCTGAACGCCCTCGTGAAGAGGCTTGGTTCTTCTGATGCTTATTTCGTGCCCCTGTAATATGCCCAAGTACTTGGATTTGTTGCGGTGAGATGAGACACTTTAGGGCTGGGTCAGGCTTCTCGTCGTGTGCGCCTGCATTCGAGCGGGGAAAGAAAAACGAGCGAGAAGGCGTGTGGGCTTGCGCAAAGGACATGGGTTCGCGAAGGTAAATGTGAGGAAAGCGTTGGAAGGCCCCGGCCCAAGGGCTGAGCGTTTTCTTTTTCCTGGTCTATGAGAGGCTATTGCATAGCGGAATTATTCCACGCTTCCCTTGTCCCTCGGGGAGGGCTGGGGAATGGCTAGTGTCTAATTTTATTTTTCGGAGTGTGCGATTTGATCAAAGTTCCTAATCCGTGCATCATATGTGCTGTCGGAGGTCTTTATTATCCACCGGCTTTCCGCTGCTTGAGGTGGATCTTTTTCATCCCATCGGACAACAACGACAATCACAGAGTGTATATCTCTCCAGTCGCCTTTCTTTTTTTTCTCTTTCCTAAGTAAACTCCTTTCGTTATTTTTCCATCGTTCCTCATTTCACATTGTCATAAAACCGATTCGATAATACCACACCACACCTAATCATGCCCCGACCGACCCGCTCGATCAGCATCCTCCTCCTCTCCCGCCTCCTCGCCACCGTCGTCCTCGCCGTTCCCCTCGCTTCCGCAACGAGCAGCAATGAAGCGCGGTCGGTCCAGCAGAGGGACATCTTCTCCGACATTGGCAATTTCTTCGACGGCCTCGAGATGCAAGTCAACATGGATATCTTCCAACCCGTCGCGAATTTCTTCACGACAGTGGCTGGGGATATCAACCAATATGTTGTCATGCCGGCGGAGCAGTTCTTCATGCAGGCCAATACGGTGGTTCTGAGTGGGTTGTATGATATTAATATGTTTACGGCGGATATTGGGAAGGCGGTTTGTCTCACTCTTTCCTTTCTATCCTCGCGAGCTTGTGTCTTGTTATGGGGTTTTACATCGGGGGAGCCTGGCTAACGGGGTGTTGAATATCCCTAGATCGAAAGCGCTGTGATCGATGAAGCAATGACCGTCGAGAACTTCGCCGTCCAAGTCGGGAAGGAAATCACATCCGACACCAACACTGTCATCAACAACGTGAAAACCGAGTTCGACAACGTCATCACCCCGGCCCTCAAGAGCGCAGGCACTGACATTGGCAACGCCTTCAACGAAGCCGGCTCCGACATCCTCGCCGGCCTCACCGTCGCAGGGAACTACATCGAAAAGCACCCCGAACTGATCGGTGAGATCCTCCTAACCGCAGTCCTTATCGGCGTGACTTTCGTACAACCCGAACTGGTCGCTGCAGACGGCGCGTTGATCGGAGAGATTGCGGTCGAGGCGGGTGCAGAGACGGCGGCGACAGTCGCGACGGAGATTGGGGCTGATGCTGCTGCGGAAGGGGTCGCGGATGTGGTTGTTGACGAAGCAGCGAGTGAGGTTATCAGTGCGGCCGATGAGCCCATCTACGCCAATGTCCAAGAACTTTTGGCCCAAGCCCCCCAGGACGAGCGTATGTTCCCCCCTCCCTTTCTAATCCTCTCGCTACTGCTCCACAAAGACTCACATTCCCCGCGCCGATTACCAGCCATCTATGCCAACATCCAAGAACTCCTCGACTCCGCCGCGTCTTCCAGCTCCTCATCCTCCTCGTCCTCGTCGGCCGCCCTACAAATCGATACCTTCCCCGAAATCTCCCAACAAACCGCCGACGAACTGACCTCGCTGTCTCAATCTTTCGGTGATGCGGCCGAGAGTCCATATGCGAACATCCCTGAGCTGCTGCAGCAGTTGCAGGCCGCGGGCAGGATCGTCGCAAGGGATTTCGTTCCTAAGGTCGAGGCCAGGAACGCAGGCCTCGAAGAGAGGAAGGCCAAAACGACATCCACCACCACCAAAGCCGCCACGCACCCAGTCACCACCACGACGAAATCCACCACCCACGCGCCCACCGCAACGGCCAAGCCAGCAACCAGCAGCACCCCCGCAAAGGGATCCGGCGTCACGATCCCCCAGGCGAAGTTGAAGGCCTGGATGACCCACCACTACCTAACCCGCACTACCTCCTCCAAAAAAAACACCAAAGGCCTGCTTAAAGCGTCTCTCAAGACCATGCTCACAGGCATGACCGCCACCGACCTGAAACCGCAAATCCCCATCTCCCTCACCAAAATCCCCCAAGCCGCCGGGGTAACCTACCCCCCCACCCCGGCCGCCCACCGGAACGCTATCAGCCATCAGATCGCGACGGGTAATGCGACGGCGTATAATAGCCATAATGTGAAGGTTAAGATTGAGATGAATCCTAATGCGCCGGTGGATGTTTGTTTGGGGGTGCCGAAGACGAATTGTCAGTTTGGGAATCAGGCGGGGAAACCGTATTGTTTGCATCAGTGTGCGACGAGGTGGTATAATCAGATGAATGTTAATCCTGTTCATTATTAGATGGAGATGGTGGTAAGTTGTGACGGTTAGGCAGGAGTGCAGTGGAGAGAGGTGGCTTGGGTAGTGAAACGTGGAGTGGGTAGGGGTTTGGGTGGAGTGTGGAGTGGACCCATTGACTGGTGACTGGGACTGGGACTGGCTTCTCTGGGCGTTTTTGGGCGGGGGGGTTGTGTTTGATTAGGAGATGTTTTTTGTAGGGAGAGCATAGCATAGCATAATTTATTGGCTGAGGTTAATTATTGAACTAGACTGGGTTTGGAGGATGAGTTGAGCTGTGTCATGTTGGTGTCCGGGTGCGCTTCCTCAGGGCGAGACTATCGCCACGGGCGAAATCGCTAGTTCCACGGAGTAGAAATGCTACTGCCGCGGGTATCCACCAAGCCTAGTTAAGCGGCGGCCTAAATTGAACCTTCAACGTCCCAGTCGGTGCACAGGTGTATGCCAATGGAATATAGACGCTAGTTGAGCCTAGGAAATCCTAAAAAGCCGTTGGAAGAATAAAGTCTTGGTCTACAGTCGCAAATGGTCGAACCAGTGACTGCAGGCATATTCCAAAAGTGGAAAACCTTTTAGGTCTTTAATAGATGTAGTTTTCGCATTCGATTTATCATAGTGGAGGGTGTATCGGAGACGACATTCCGCGATGAAAAGGTTTGCGATAACGTGGGTAAACCCGAATTCTGAGGCTTTGCTAGTCCAGATTCGCTCAGAGATCAAGTATTCCTTGACTGAAAAGTGAGCCAGCTTGATCTTTCCGCCAGACAAATCATCTGAATCGCTGTCCATATCGTTGTCCGCAACATCGTCCGAGTTGTCGTCCGAGTCGTAGACTGGGACGTAGTGTATATAATCGACCCTCTCCGAAGAGACAGTGACAAGACTGCCCAGTATTTCGAGGATACTCTGGGATCAGGGAGTTGTTCCTCAGGGTCGAAAGGCGGATCAGATTGTGGATTCACCAAAACAGCTTCTGCGAGCTCTGCAATGCCCAGTGGACGTTCCGAGAAAGCTAGCCATAGCGAAGCATTCTTCGCTTCCTGTTGATATTCCTCGTCAATACTCGTAATGATGCGCTCGTATGTATCATCTAATGTTTTTGGGAGACTCTTTAAGGTTTTGCGTAGTGCGCCGGGTTTCAGACATTTCTTCAATGCTTCCAAATGGCAGAATACCCACCGAAACTAAGAAAAGTGGTCAGGTTTGTGGGCGGCATTGTCAAGGTGAATGGTTGCTTACACTCCATGTGTTCCTTCCGTGAGAGTGTTCTCGATTTCCTAGTTTGTGTGAAAAGGGCAAGCGCCTTATTCAGATCATATATAGATGCTTGTCCTTGTCCGTCCACACAAGTTCTTGGGATATGCCGCTGTGTGGGACCACGTAGAACTTCCAGAGAACGAAGGATTGACTAGTTGAACCAGAAAAGCTACCACACCACCGGTAACACAAGAACTTCCAACCCAGGGCCAAACCACCGGAACCCTACTCTTCTCTGACCAAATGAAGCCAGCAGCACCACTTGGCACCTGACACTAATTTGGCCAATATAATCACAAAGCCTCCAACGCAAAGTGGATAGGACGAACTATCGGCCTCCCCCTCCCAAAACTTCTCGAATCATAAATGTTGGATCTGGGGGTAAAAACGAAGGCTTGATTTAACTGTAGAGAACGACCACTTAATGCAACTATCTACTTTCTTATTCTACATAGGATTCTACCC
>JAJDMX020000711.1:0-10113 GCA_022345685.2 Nothomitra cinnamomea | reverse complement strand
CAATACCTAGGGAATAATAGCAATGTCCTGTCGAGAACGTCACTAGGTTGCTCCATTCTGCAAAGGCATCCACTGTAGGGTTCATATGATCTTCACATACTACTATAACGTCTGTCTATTATTATGTTTTTGGAAATGTGCCCAAATTACTACGTAATTTACATATACCAAGATCATAGTAATCCTTATTGTATACCAGTAGAGTACATTCCTACGTACCTTTGAGTAAATATTTTATATTTCATAAATGCCAACAAGGCGCAATTAACGTTAAATCTGCAAATGTTTGTTTAACTGCGATGTGTTCATAATATGCGATCTTGCGCACTAAAATATACGCGTAGCGTGCATCGACATGGCACACCACGTCGACGTAACGCAACTTTTTTTGGGACTCGGGACACCGTCAAAGTCATGTACCTGCGTTTCAAAGTGTTGGTGAATCCTAGGATTTGCCCAATACTCGCTGGGAACAGGTTGTCGTGTTGTTTCCAAGTCTGCTATCTGTGACTGGAGCCTAAGTATCTGTTGCTCTAGGAGCATCCGAGTAGTAGTCATATTGTCAACAAATTGACAATTTGTTTACAACACGCAAGTGTCAATTTTAGCAAATGTAAAATGGCACAAGAACTTGTCGTTAGGTCATATCGCCTAACACCCAAACCCTCACAATGGCCGGCACCCAAGGAAGAACCTATGAAATTGCACTATCTCTTAAACAAGATTAAAACTGGATGTAAAACACACCCAGAGGACAGCATCTCTATGCCAATACTTAGGCTTGTAGAGGAGTTTGAAAGGCAACACACAGAATTGCGTTCGACGCAATAATAATCATCTTTTAAAAACTATTGTGTATATTTGCAACTGCCTGCTGTGGTGCATATTTCTGCTCTTTGACACCCTAGCGTATGTGGTCTTTGGTTATAACTAAATTAACTATCCCTTTTTTCAATTAATATAATATATAGCAATAATACAGGCACATATACTTTCGCGTTACTCTCCTGGAGCTGGAGCCTCGATTCTTGCTTCAATCATGGCACCCCATCATGCATTCTTTGGATAGCTCAAATGTCTATAAAATTTGTGACGCTGAGTGGGCTCTGAGTGGGTATTGAGTGGATTGGCCACTAATGAAAACAAAGCGAGAATATAGGTTTTTTTGTTATCTCTTTTTTACTTCATTTCTAGTTTATAGCTGTTTTTGTGCTTTTTCTGACTGCTTTAGAGTTTGAGTGTCTGAGTGGGTGCATAAATAGTCGTATAGCCTCCGTCGAAGGACAAATATAACGTTAGAAGCGGCCTCTGAGTGGCCACTCAACCCACTCAAAACAAGACCCATGGCATACATAAATGGCAAGCGGTAGACATCGCTGACCCCGCATCGCCTGTGGCAATCCACTCAGCGCCCACTCAAACTGATACGCCACGTCGGCAAAATAATAGCAAACAGTGCGAGCATCATGGACAACGAACGGGCGATGAACCTCATCAAGAGCATCATCCCACGCTGCTTTGCCGTCAAGGTCGACTACAACGAGCGCAAGGGCAAGTTCGACAAGCGGCCCGCCATCACCGCGTGGCAGTACGTCGTGGCGGATGTCAGCTCATCGCATGATACCCACGTGGGCTTTCCCCTCGGGCGCGGCGTCGACTTTGTCGTCCTGGATATCGACCGCCGCAACCCCAAGCGCAGCGACCATCACACCAAGATTGATGGCGTTGCCTATTACGAGCAGCACTTTGGACCCGTCGATGCGCCCGGCGCCGTGGTCGTACGCACGCCCAGCAACGGCTATCACCGCTACTACCTAGTGCCCAAGGCGTACCGAGAGTTTATTCGCAGCTGTACGCCGCTGGCCGATGTGCTTATCGAGGTGCTCGGCAGCGGCCGGTTTGTCACCTTTGGCGATGGGTACCAGATGCTGCAGTTCGATATCTGCCCCATGCCTGATGACATGGTGGCCCACTTCTTTCAGCGCGGCACCGATGGCTATTCCGAGCGTATCAATAAGGTGCTCGGCGGCGGCGCCCATTTGCTTTGGAAGGTCACGCACGAAGGCGATACCTATAAGCTGGTCCCCGACACCAGCCAATGCTGCGTCGACAGCAAGCATTATCACAGTCAAAATGAGCACAGCTGCATTTACGTCAGCGTCAAGGCCGTTATCGTGCACTGCTTCAGCCATGGCAGCAAGGTCGTCGACGGACGTTTGCAGCATGACCTCATCTCGCTGTTTTTTCAGGACTCAAGTCGCGATACCGTCGCCACCGTCATTGAAGACATTCTCGATATGGCCAAGCGCGAGGGCCTGGCGCGCGAGGACGGCTACATTGTCCAGAAGCACGCCACGCTGCCCTTTGTCTACACCAAGTTGTGTACTTTTGAGGCGTTTTTGCAGCAGCGCCACGTTGGCTATCAGCTTTTGCGACGCCAACCCAAAAAGCGCGACGATGTGCTCACCTATGTTACTCACGTGGCCGATCCCGACTTTCCCTTTTTGCGACGCGACCGCCATTATATGGGCTTTGCCAATGGCCTCTTGCATCTCATCTCCGGCGAGCTTAAACCCCTGGATGTTTGCGACGGTAGCATCTTGCCGCGCCATTTTATCGACCAATGTTACGACGCCACCAACCTCGACACCCCGCTCTTTGACAGTATTGTGCGCTACCAGCTAGAATCCGACGAGCTGTACACCTACATGCTCGGCTTCATCGGCCGCTTGTTCTTCCAGGTGGGCGAGATAGACCACTACAGCATCATCCCCATGGTTACTGGCGATACCGGCACCGGTAAGTCGACGCTGCTCAATGTCATCTGCGCCCTCTTCGCGCCGCACCAGGTGGCCGTGCTCAGTGGCAATCACGAGGTTACCTTTGGCCTGCAAGCCAAGTACGACCGCGAGCTCATCATCGCGCACGAGATCACCGACAAGCTCACCTCCCGCCTCGCGGCGGACCTGTTCAAGCAGATCGCTTGCGGTGAAGCGGTGGACATCCCGCGCAAACATCTGCCGGCCATCAGCGTCAAATGGACCACGCCGCTGTTTTTGTGCGGCAACAGCTACCTGGAGTACGCGGACAGCGGCGGCTCGCTGTCGCGGCGGCTGGCGCTGTTTCGCTTCGACAAGTACGTGAGCAGCAAGGACTCGGAGCTGGAGTCGAAGATCATTACCCGCGAGTTACCGGCGCTGGTGGCCAAGAGTTTGCGGGCCTACCAGATGCTGCTGTCTCACGTAGGCCGCCAGACGTTTTGGGAGCGGTGTCCGCGTTATTTCGTGGAGCAGGCGGATAACATGAAGCAGGACGTGGATTACCTGTACATGTTTTTGACGCTGGGCCCCAACGAGAACACGTGGTCCAACAAGGGCTTGTACTTTCGGTACGTCAAGGACCATTGCATGCTACTAGAGGATTTTAAGCGCCGTTTCACCAACTACATGCGCTATCGCCATCCGCACGCGCGGTACCGCTGGCGTTCGGACTACTCGACGTTCAAACGCCTGGGGTACGAGATCGTGTGCACCAACATCTGCAAGGCGTGCCTGACCGAGGCGCGGCAGGGTTGCTGTGCTTCTTACAATGCGTCAAACCGGTCGAAGCGATTGCTGATCAAGCACCTGATGTGCGTGGAGGAGGACTGGCGGGAGTGTCATGATTGAGAAAGCGGATGCCGCGGTGAGGGTCGAGTGGAAGGCGGATGCGCTCTGGCGCCCGGCTGAGGTCCACGGTCATGACTGGAATCGTCTGAGCGTTGAGTGGAAGTCACGAAGGTGGCATTGAGCGCGTAAGGCGGTAGTTTTGGTACACTCATGCAAACGGTCCGTCGTCGATGTTGACCTTGGCACCGCCCTGAGTGGGCGTTGAGTGGGTACTGAGTGGATTGGCCACTCTCATGCCAGACTCTATATTTTTTGCCTTTTCATGACTGTTTTATAATTTATTGCGACGACCAGGCAACAAACGAAGACGCTCACAGGACTGATGATGCACGCTTAATGCCCATGTCTTGAGCCACAGCAACAGCGTGATGGCTATTTTATATATAGTTTAAATGTTTATAAAATTTGTAACGCTGAGTGGGCTCTGAGTGGGTGCTGAGTGGATTGACAGCTTACATGTTGGAATAAAAAAACAAAGAGAATTATTGTTTTTTTTTGGGGGGGGGTTATGATTACATGGAAATTGCTAGTATTCATCAAGAATTTGTTGTTTGAGTGTCTGAGTGGGTATGAAAATATTCGTGTAGGGTCCCGCCGAGGGGCAAAACGAAAAGTAGAAGTAGGTCTCTGAGTACCCACTCAGCACACTCAAAGCGCGAGAAATATGTGATGAATTTATCTTGAACGTGTATGCCACTCATCATCATGTCGCCTCTCATCCACTCAACGCCCACTCAAGCTCAATCAGAGATAGTTAATATAGTTATAACCAAAGTTCTTCAACTACATGCGGTTCAAACACCGTAATGTGAGGTACAACTGGGATCAAGATCTGTCCGCATTCAAACGACTGGGTTACGAGATTGTCTATACTAAGGTGTGCAGATCGTGCCTCAAAGAAGCACGCAAAGACTGTTGCAACAACTACGACAATGCCAACAGGTCCACCCGTCGTGTGATCAAGCACATAATGTGTGTCGAAAGAACTGTAGACGTCGATGTAGATGACTACTAGTGTCTGGTCACTCAGTGTTTTCCCTTATGTCCTAATTCGTTTAGGACACGCTAGGACACGCTAGGACAGCCTAGTATGTCCTAAGAAAATCTTTGGTTATAAGTGTATTATCTACTCTTTTTTTTCAATTAATATAAGTTGTATGTATAATACAGCAAATACATGAAACAGGCCTTAGGACATGGCCAAAGAGGGATAGTCAAACAAAAGGGGGGGGGGGTACCCCCCCCCTAAAGTAAGAGCATAAGGTAAATGTGTCCTGAGTCCTAAGAAGCCCACCAGGTAGAACATAAGGTAATATAGGTGTCCTGAGTCCTAAGAAGCCCACCAGGTAGAAATAAGAACATAAGGTAATATAGGTGTCCCGAATCCCAAAAGCAAGTGTGGCCACCGCAGAGGGCTTTGGAGATAACATATGTATATGGCTTTGGAGATAACATATGTATATGGATACCATTATTTATTAGTTTGTTTCTTGTACAGCATGCTGCCTCAACGCGTGCAGTGTTCTCAGTATCTCTATGCGGCTATTAGGGTTGCAAAAATCCCATGATTCAAGTACATCACTAGACACTTGCGGCGGATATCTTAATACTTTGAGTGCTGTATTCTTAGGCAAACCATGAATACTGATTTCTCGCATATACTCTCTGGATACATCTGCCCTATAGAATGTGAACCTTGTGCCTACTACACGAACAGCATACACAACAAGTGGATAATTTATGTTGATTCCTATGTTCCCTAACTGTGTGTCGTTAAATGCAGATGCCAGTATTTCGCCTGCAATTTGTGGTTCTGACCATTCCATTAACGACCCAGTGTTACCTTTATGCTTATCTTCTACAAATAACAACATATACTTACGATTAACGGTGACCAAAAAATCAACTATCGATGTTATATGCTTAGATTTTTTTGCTGCTATCTCAAAAGAGCAGTGATACTGGGGCTCTACAGAGCATGGCCACTCGTCAAATTTCATGTACTGCAGTAAAGACATCATGAATGAGTCTACTTCGGCCTCTCTTATACTGTTAGCTTCTTCCTTGATAATTATATTGTTTGTTTTTAACACAATAGTACCAACTGCACGATCTGATAGCATTTTTGTGATTTGTAACACATCAGTATCTGTAAGGGCCTTAAATTTAGTTCGGTCCCATTCGGCCAGTATTAATTTACTGCACTGTTCAGCGTCTATATCAAGTTGCGGTATGATATTGCTTACGCTATGCGCATTCACAAAAGATATTGCTATTGCATTTCTGTGCTCAGAAGTCCATTTACTAGTAGCATTTGGTATATCATCACCAGTACTTATTGTAGTATACACATCGGTATCATCTTGACTGTCCTCATTGTAGCGTTTATCTCGACGGCGTTTTTGGATACTCATTGTAGCGTTTATCTCGACGGCGTTTTTGGATACTTATTGTATAAAAACGGCTTGTATCACAATAATGTTGTGTCATTTTATTATTAGAGTAACGACAATAAGATTGAATTAAATCCTATTTTCATGTTGTTGATTATTGTATTTATGATGTAGGATAAATTTGTTAATGTAACAAAAGATTTCAGATGCAAATCGATAAAAGTACTTTTTATTTTTAGTGAGTAAACGATGGGGTACGATGGGTACGCTTTGGGTACGAGACAATAGTATACAAAAGTGTTTTTTTATCGTTTATACTTATTTTTTATAAAAATTTAATATTTATACATCGGAGAAAATAATAGTCTAATGCTTAAACACTAAAAGTATCTCACCAGGCGCTCTTTGCACCACACAATTGATTGAATTGCGCGATATTTGGTCGGTAATGCAGCAACCACCGTGCAATACCATGGGGACAAATGACCTTGAGGAAATACCTATCCCATTCGTTATCATAACCAACGATTGCGACCAATTCGACCGCTTTAAAACCGAGCTCGTCACGCACACGCTCGTTGACATTATCACCGCCAATTCGTTCGAGCTCATTCTCGCATTGTGCAAACCGTTTCATCTGTCCGGCTTCATCCCCGTAGTGCGAAGCAACGGCAAATGCCACCTCTTTGTCAAAGGGGTCGATAAGCCGCTCAAAACCAGCCGCTTCGAGCTGCGACCCAAGAGCGCACTCATGCGTGAGCGTGTCCACGATGAAAATATGCACCTTTATGTCATCTACGAGGGGTAACACCACGGACAGCTTGCACGACAGGTTGTACAGGCCATTTGCACGCAGTTTTAGTATCACATTGATAAAGATACCGCGATGCAGCATGGGGTACAGACCGAGTGTGGAAAGTACGGACAGCTTGCACGACAGGTTGTACAGGCCATTTGCACACAGTTTTGGTATCACATTGATACCGCGATGCAGCATGGGGTACAGACCGGGTGTATAAAGTACGCCGGTTGTCGAGATGGTAGCATACCCATCTCTCCCAGGACTATTTTTTTGGCCGTACCCCATACCCCCATGCATCCTTTGTATAAAATATATACCCAGTGAGGACAAAAATTTACAGTAAGTTTATTTTTATTCAGTTCGTTTGGGAAAGTGAACCAACTTACCCATGAGGTTCTTCAACGCAGACCAGATTCTCGATAACGTACCGCTTGCTCCTGTTGGCGACGCTGTAGTTGGCGCAACAGCCAGCTTCTGCGTGAGAGCCACACCCTTTGCACACGTGTTGATGCACGACCTTGTAGCCAAGCCGGTTGAACGAGCTGTAATCGGACGTCCACCGGTATTTGACCCCAGGGTGTCTAAAGCGCATGTAGTTGATGAATTTATTCTTGAAATATTGCAGCAACATCACCGCGCCCTCTTGCCTCATAAAGTACACGCTCTTGTCGCCATAGATATTGTCGCCAGGGGCAAGCGTCAGGAACATGTAAAGGTAATCGGTTTGCTCGCTCATCTCACGCGTGTTTTCGTGAAAATAATCCGGGCATACATCCCAGAACGATTTATCACCAATCTTTTCCCGGATAAGCTGGTAAGCCAGCAGGCATTTGGCGATGATGGCTGGCAGCTCCTCCTTGATAATACGTGCCTCAAGAGTGATGTCTTTGTGCGCTACGTATTTGTCGAATTTGAAGATCGCGAGCCGCCGACTTATTGAGCCCTGACTGTCCGCGTAAGACAGATGGATGTTGGAGCACAGAAACATTGGGACGCTCCAGGTAACATCAATGGCACCCTTGTTTTTCCGAGGAATGCTAATGTCTTCACCACACACCATCTGCTTGAACAGGTCTGACGAAAGCCGGTCAGTTAGTCTGTCGCCTATTTCGTGGGCAATTAGCAGCTCCTTATTGTACTTGGCTTCCAGGCCAAACGTTATTTCATTGTTGGAGTTTAAGACACCTACCGCAGCAGGAGCAAACATCTTCTTGATGGCAGTCAACACAGTACTCTTACCAGTGCCCGTGTCACCTTTAATCATCGGCACAATGCTGTAATTGTCAAATTGCTTGGTCTTGTAGAACAGCCTGCCGATAAACGCTAAAAAATACGTGTACACATCACCATCGCCTAACTGATACTGCACCAAGCTGTCAAACAGGGGCGTATGAATGGTCTCCCAAGAAAAAATACCATCAATGCTATGCCGCGGAATTGCCGCGCTGTTCCAGTTGTCTTCATTGAAAACCTCATGGGTGACAATATTGACAATACAATCCTTAAATCCAATATAATCTAAATCTTTTATCATAAACGGGAAGCTTTCATGGTCGACAGTACCCATGTATTTGATGACGTCTGCAAATCTGTTGGGATTTTTGAGAAAGATTAAATTGTTTCTGAAATGAGTGTTGATGAATTCTTCGTAGGATGCTAGTCTATCGTATAGCCACGACTGAGCGCTCTTCGCTTTCCAGACAAACCCGTCTAATCTGACTAACGACGCGTCACCACACAACGCCATCATGTTGTGCATAAAATCCTCGAAAGAGTCGCCAAAATTGCTCGGAAAAAACAGCTCGCGCAAGCGTTTTGACGTTACCCCGGTGATGGTGCGCTCAGAGTTGTGGCTAAAACATCTGGCAACAACCCGCGATTTGGTCACAACAAAACGACTGTGCTTATGCTCGCTGTGCACATGGCTGTCATCAACTGTGCATATCGCAGTATGGGGTATAAGGGTAAATGCTTTGTGATCTTCGGACCGGACAACATCCCATTGGAGCAAACAATCTGCAGCTGCGTTGATCTCAACCGAGTAATCGCGGCCGAGCTCAGATGATCTGTTGTAATTAATGGTCTGGGAGCCGTAGTTGATGTTGTTAAAATTTAGTTGTTGTACCAGCTTAAGCGGTGCCAGCGTTGGTGATGCTCGGTTGGCTATCTCGTATCCTGGACCAAAGCATATGCCTCTACCGTCAGACTGGATGTCGATTAATACATCTTGGTCCAGCTGGCCGCTTTTAATCCCTTCCTCATATTTGTAAATAAGATGATACCCGCCACTAGGTGTATTAATAACAAGTGTATTCATATGGTCTGACTCCTCAAAGTTATCATTCCAATACTGCACACCGTCAATCTTGTTGACATGATCTTGCCTTGATTTGCTCTTTCTGTCAAGGTCTACTGCAATATATCTTGTTAATTTGCCTGTCAAAAATATGAAATAATTTTCCTGGCAATCAAGGGCAAGCTTCTTTGATTCTTCTTCGGTAATGTTTAACCATCCTTTAATCACCGGTTGCTTTGAGCTTTTCTTCCCCGTAGCTCCGCTCGGTTCTTTTTTGGATACCTTAGCAGGTACAAACCGCTTGAAAAGATTTTGCATAAACTCTAGATCGGTATTGCCCATCCTGCAGGCGTATTGTTACTGCATGCAACTCAAACTCATTGGGTAAGTTGGTTCACTTTCCCAAACTTACCCATGCGTACAAACCATGATACTTAGACAAAAACAATAGCCAATTATCTTATTTATTTTGCTTCCATTGGGTAAGTTGGGTAAGTTCCCAGAGGTTTTACGTATAGATGTTGTTTTGAAAACAAGAAATATATAACAAGGATTTAAAGGTTACCCGACTTACCCAAAGATAATATTTTATGCATGACACATCACCTTGCACAATCCGCTTCCCATGGCTGAAACAGTTGCAAACAACGGACGACTTGTATACGTACTAACTCACACACACGCGCTTTGTTGCCACATATTCCACGAAAGCACGTGCGATACCCTGCGCTACCATGGAAGACGCCAAGTCGCTATTTTCTGAGCGTACCCCATACCCCAGTGAACCCTTTGTTGAAATGTATACCAAGTGAAGAAACACGTACAGCTGCGGCAATGTATCTGCAATAAGAGCTAACATCCACGAAAAGATCCCATGCAATACCTAGGGAATAATAGCAATGTCCTGTCGAGAACGTCACTAGGTTGCTCCATTCTGCAAAGGCATCCACTGTA
>JAJDMX020000710.1:0-10174 GCA_022345685.2 Nothomitra cinnamomea | reverse complement strand
GAGAAAAATAATTTTGAGCTGTCGCCAATGATATTGGTTTATCTCCATGAACAAAGTTCTTGGCGATCATTTTATACCAAGGACTGTGGCCTTGTGTAACTACGAGCCTTTTGCCATTGGGCAAGACTTGTTTTCGAAGCTGGCGCATCAAATCCATGAATGCTGCTATACTTCCGCTATTGATTACGATTTTTTCACTTGCCTCATACTGCATTATTTCATCGAACTGAGCCTGTAAATCCACCAGATTACTTTTAAGCTGCGCAATTTCTGCATCCCTTTGGCTCAGCATCTTTTCTACTGAAGTGTTTACATTCCACTCATCAATGGTATTTAAGAATTTTTGAAAGACTTCTAATTTGTCCAGGTTGGCCGAATGAATCTCATATATATTTTTGAACGGATCCTTGACTGAATAAAAAGCAATTCGTCTTTGAATGCTGCTGTTTACCTTACGAAAGAAAGCTTCCTTTCCATCCGGGTTCTGTACCAGATAATGGCTTAAATGGAAATCATAAAATGCTTTGTATTCACCCTCAGGTAAACTGTAAAGTTTCAGCGCAAAGAAATTGTCCTCTAATTTTCTGTTAGAGAATATTGGATTACCAATTTCATATGGGTGCGGAGAAAAGTCAAATCTCCCCCGAAATTTAAAAAAACGTTCTTTCATGATAAATTATGGAGTGGGATTCCCTTTAAGTAACCAAACAGGGAACTGTTAACAATTAATAGCAATATACGACTATTCGTGTCTATAGGCAACGTCCCTAGATCCCCATTCTAAATTTGTTTTTCAGGAAAATAGCCTTTTGATGGGAATACATATTGTTAGAAAAGATTTTCAATGAAATCTACTTCTTCCTTTTTTCATCCTTTCCTATTCAATTTTCCGCACCACCGTGAAGGCAATTCCCAATCTCTCAGCGAATCCCTACTATAGTAACAGCGAATTTCTATTTTCTCTTTTATAAATGAAGCCAAAATCTTCACAATATGCATCTATCAATATAAAAAATAGCACTCAAAAGTAACTTTTGTACAAAGATAGACTGCAAGCCTGCAGAGTATCTTAAAAAAAAGCAACATCAGAAAAAGGTGTTAAAGAAAGGCTGACCCAATTTAAACCTTCTTTAGGAAGATTTTTATCGTTTCCTTAGAATATCTTCGAAAATAAAAGAGACAATAACGCATCATTTTCTCCGCTAAACCAAGTGCTCTCGATAGCTGGTTTAGAAGCAATAGTCTCAGTGGTTAATGGACATTTTTTTTATAGGCTGATTTGCTGGAATTCGCTAAAGTTGCAAATTACTTTAAAATCTGAAGATGGGTTATTAGACAGTTTTCGAACTAAATAATCCAGCGAAATCTTTGAAAATGGGTGTGATTTTTTACCAGCATAGAAAGTAATCATCAATAATGTTTTCGAATGCTGTTTGGGCTGACATCTGTTATTTTATCAGCGTTTTGGGCATGTTCTTTGAACTTGCTTTCCATTTCAATTCCTAGGGTCTGTGGTATTTCCATTCCAATCGCTCAAGCAAAGTTTCGGAATATAATATAAAATCTTCGAAAATGATATCGCCTCAATCTCTGCAGATCGCTAGAAAAGTATATAATATAAAACAAATTAGAAAGGGAAAGTTTTCGCCCAATGATAACTCTGGTCAACATTGAGCATGACCACTGTTACATGATGGAGTTTGCCTACAGAACCGCATCCTTTATATCGATACCCTTTAAAAAACCTACACCACTGCCATACCAGCAAAACTTCTTATCTCCAGCGTACGCTTTGTCATATGTTTTCCAAGGAGTTTGCGCACAAGTCAAAGGTACTTCTTTCCTGAATTTCAAATCGCAGGCAGTATAAAACGGACAGCACACCTCCTCATCTCCCGCTTCAAAAGAATCAATTTCGCCAGTAAACGTATAAAAAAGTACGTTCGCATAGTGCGCATTTGCTATAAAAATATTGTGATGGAATGCACTCTCATCTCCATTTTCCAGCCTAGATTTGCTGGTTCCATAAAAATCCCTTAAAAATGTGCTTTTATTGTTGAAGACGTACATGTAATCACACGGTGGAACAATGTCCAGTAATCCAGCTAAATTACCATCAAAGATCATATCTACCTCAAATGTGGGATTGATTATTCGATGATTTGCAGCATTGATGAACCTGATTTTAAGCTCTTCAAATGCAATCTTTAGAGAGGAACGATACTTGAATGCCTCAGCAACCTCAAACAGTACTCCCTCTAATAAATCAGCTTTTTCAGTATAATCAGATATCACATTTTCTTTTACCAAGTTGACAACAAATTCTTCTGAGTTCCCGCTTTTTAGCTCAATCGCCAATCGCTCCAGCATGGAAACAAACATGGTTCCAGAGTTAAGATAGGATAAAGAAAGGGATGCCAACAACAACATTGTTTTTTTAGTGATCTGCGGAACGATGTGTTTTGATAAATATCGCATGATAGTATATTCCGAACCATCTTCATCATCAGCCCAATCTCGGTTGATTGATTTTGCATAGACACCTTCGAGTTCGTATGCGATTCCTTCATACAGGTAGAATTTACCAAATTGAATAGTCTGTTCTTGTAGAAAAAGTTCAGGGATCTCGAATTCAAAATCCTTAAACTCCATCTCATCAGGCATTTTAATGGTGACCATCGAAATACGGTAATCCTTTATCTCCTTAACTTCCCCCTCAAGGATGTGGTCGCCAATCAGTGTATTTACAGTATGGGTGATTCCTTCAAGACGTTCAGCATCCTTAAGAGAAATGTTTAAATTGAATTCTGAACTAGAAAGTCCGGTATCGGTATAATTAGATAATATTGCCCGCAAACTGGTGGATAATGCAAGGAATACAGTTCCTAAATGCGTACTTATTTCGTGGACATAATGAAGATATTCATGGACAATGGTTATGATATTATCGCTCTGCAGTTTTTTTTGGTCAAGGTCTTCAATTTTGCCAACTTTCGGACGATTAGTCTCAATCTTAAAGAAGTACCGATCCATCAGGTATTCACCAAAAACAGTTGACTTAAACCTGGTCTTTCTTCGGGAGATAATCTTACTCATATTCATTTCCTATAATATACCTTTTAAACATCGTCCGATAAGAATTTTTCATGTATTATATTTCGGTAGGCTTTAAATTCCTTATCCTCAGGGTTCAGCATAAGTAAGTAATTGATCCTGCCGAGTACATGATGGATATAGTTCGCCTTGTTATTTCCCGTCGCTTTTTTGTGGCTTTCAGGCCCAAATTTGGTTAAATAGTGAAGCTCAAGTCTTAAATTTTGCCGCTCTCTTCGGGACATCTGCATCTTTTCATTAACCACAATACCTGTGACCATTTGCTGAACATTTTTCTTCATCACTTTCGTTTTCACCTCATTCATAGAAAGGTTAATAGCTTTTAACTCATTTTTGACAAAAAGTATGATTGGCTCAGGGTCAAATTCGCCAGAAAATGTCAGGTCATCGGCATAACGGGTATACCTAATTTTGTCATTTACAACAAAACCTGCAATCTTGTTATCAAATGAATGAAGATATAAATTTGAAAGATAGGGGCTTGTTGGTGCACCTTGGGGGAGCGTATTTTCAAGTGTGCACAGTTTGCTAAGCAAATTTGAGATATTGGAAGAATAGCCCTGTTGCCTGAAAATAAGCTCTACATATTCTCTTCTTATAGAGGGAAAGAAATCTTTGATATCTAGGTTCAAGACCACATCTTTACCAATATGGTATCTCGCATTGTCCCTGATATCCCTCTTTTCGTGGTAGGCTTTCGCAAATTTACTTACAGGAATTTTCTCCAGGATGTTGCTTAGAATCCATAACTGTATTTCTTTTAAACTGGGTAGCGGTTCAGCTATTTGTCTAGGCCGCCCATTTCTTTTATTGATGATGAATTTTCTATAAAAATAGCCAGTGTAAAGCGCTGCCTTTTTTACATAAACCTTTTTGTATCCTACCAGTGCTGCTAGATGGGTCGTATTATATAAAACAGGAAGTTTACGGTCAATAATTGGCTTAGCATAAGCCAGACATTTCTGTACTTCGTCCTCAGAAAAAGTGGCCTCCAAAGCTTTCTTGCGAAAGGTTAGAGCATATTGTTGAAAATTCATATGGTCATTTCATTAGGCCCCGAGATGGTCTCAGGGCCGTAGAACAAAGCGGCAAACATGAAGCGGAATGCCGGGGGCAGGCCGTAGGCGGAGGCTTCCGGTTTAGGTTTGTCGCTAAAGCTTGAAAGGCTTTTCACATTCAGGTATGACGAACTCATCAACCAGCCTGGAATACACCAGGAATATTTTGAAAATGAATTAAAGTTAAAACGAGAATTCATTCCTGTCAGGTAAAAATACGTCATTTTTAGGAAACGGTTCTATTTTATTTTTGAAATCCGGCTTGATCCATTCATTTTTGTTTACACCTTGGAGCAAGCCATAGTTTTTCTTAAGAAATATTTGGCCTTTTTTTGTCAGGGTTATCTTAGAATCATCATAATGTAGCAGTCCATTTTTGACCGCATCTTCAGTGAGATCAACAACTTGTTTGAAAGTTAGGCTTTGATAGCTAAGTCTACGTAAATTTCTTGATTTACTTATCGTATTCAATAATATCGTTATTTCAAGTTCGTTCATATCTCTTCTAGTCTTGCAAATGGGGCCTCTATATATTTCCCGTTCTTCCGAAAGTTCTTCCAAAACACAGGAAAAGTGTTATCAGGTGTTCTCATCATCGTGATCAACGCTTCGGTTTCGTTATAGCCTAAACTAAATGACCGTGCGCCAGGAATATTTCTTTCTATTTCCCGCATCAGCGTTTTCTTGTCTTCGATGATTGAATGATGATTGAAATCGCTAATCCCCCGTTTAACAAGTAGAGCGTGGAGTACTTGGAAGCCCTTAGCTGTTAGATCATTGTAAGTAGTTTCCTGCATCGCGATACAGACCAATTTTATTGAGGTAATCACAAGCGATGAATTTTTGCTAACCTCTTCCATGCAATATGTGAACGTCTCACCCGAACCAATATAATCATCTACCAAAAACAGCCTCTCATTGACTCCCAGATTCAGCTTGCCCAGGCGATCGAAATCAGGGATGAATTCGAATTTAATACCTGAATATTTCTTCATTAACTGCTTATAGGCTTTCACCATGTATAATAAGTGTTCACCGCTTTTTACTTTGTCCTGGTCTTCAATTTTGATAATTGGGAAAAAGAATATTTTGGATATGCCAACAAGCTGCAAAGGATCAATCGACTCCATGGCCTGTATAAACTTATTCTGATATTCTGCTTGCGTTATCCAGTCATAGCGTTCGGTTAATTCTATAAGCAACTCACGTTGATCTTTTTCCAACAAATCGATTAATTTACAAAATCCATTAAATACCAATTCATGGGTGTCTTTATCCGCCCAGTCCTTGGTTTTAAAAATCCTGTTAACTTGCATTACAGCGTCAATTGCCTCCATTTACTTTTATTTCGTCATTAAATTAACGTTAAATTGAGCAGAAAACAAAATACCTTTCCAGGTAACATCCTGAATCGTTAACCAAGCCCAGCACAAATTTGACTACACGAATTATTAAAAACCTTAACTTGTAGCATCGAAATAACGCATGACAACAATGAGCAATCAATCACATCCTAATCACAGTTTGGAGAACAAGCAAGCCAAACTGTTATATCCTGCATTTCACAAATTTTATAGTGCGCTAAGCAGCTTGGAAAATTTTTCGAAAGGCAATGATTTTTTTGATAATATATCCTCTTTGGATAATTTTTTCTCAGAATATCGAAACATCACTTTTGTGCTTCAAAAATCACTTAAACGAACAGCATTCGAAACTACATATGAGCAGTTAAGGGATGAATTTTTGATTAACGACACCTGCAAATGGTTTCTGGATAAACGGAATCAGGTTTTAAAGCAACATCCTTTTGAATTGGAGAAAAGGATAAACATTGTCATCTACTCTCCGAAGGTAACCTTGGCTTTAGATTCGCAAACATTTACCATTGATAATGATGTTGACTATGCAACACTCATTAATTCCTTAAAAGGATTTCTGCTATCGATGAATCGACTTGAGGTAATGTTTTCAGCTGAATTTTCATTTTTTGAAAGGGGAACGGATAATGAACTGTATGAGAATTTTATTATCGGTATCAATCAGATGAAATTGTTTCTTGCGGCATTGAAAAGTGCTGTTAATGAAAGTTGTGCGCTGACGGACGCTTTAGAATCGAAGATTAGCAATTTGACGTTTTATAATGTTCCTAAGAATATGTTGTTTATTGATGACTATCTCTTCTTCGCAAACAATAACCGATTTGAACGCGCATCTAGAGCAGAAATGGGTATACATATTGATCAAGATAGATTTCCTGTGTCAGGAATGGACAAGTTTTTTGAGGAGATCCCGGATTTGTTTAAAAAGTTTATCTATTTGCATATAATAACTTATCAAATGCAGAAAAAACTAATGCCGACTGCATTTATTGTTTATGCCGATCAAATGATGAGAATTACCTCATTCGAGAGTTCTATCAAAACCACAATTTATAGAAAATTCTATGAACTGGCTAAAAAGGTCGACACAGATCAAATTGTAAGGATTTTATTTGTGACTGAAATGTATCATTATGAAAAAAATGAGCAGATCTTGAGATTAGAGAGCCGAACACGCATAAAGCATGCAAGAAAAGAATCTTTAAGTTTTTTTTCGTTAAGTAAGGATTTGACATTTCAATCTTACTCATTCGATGTAAATAAGATTGATAATATGAAATATGTTGTTGAAAATATCTTAACTGGAAAAAATATCATCGGTATTCCAGGTTTTTTTAGCGCGCTGGAATTTGCTTTTAAAGAATCTCAAGACCATAAAGTAGACTAGGAGTTGTAAATTCAGCGCTATCTATGAAAATCTTTGATGTGTAATTAAAGAAAATAGACTGCTTCCAGTTTACTAAGGTCAATTTCAGAAAAACATTGTTTCCAAAGGAACGGCATGATCAAAAATAAATGATATTCGTAGGAGAGGTTATTAACTTCCGACATAACTCAAATTTGACTTTATTGATTAAAAGTTTTTGTCTCATTTATCCATTGAATGATGTCATTATAATCCTTAAAATCAATAAGTTGAGGGCTATGGTTATTTTTGTATTTTATCGCATCTGGTGAGAAGCTTGAACTGGTAAATATAACACCTTTATTTGCCTGTTCATTGACAACCACGGACTGAAATCCGCGAATCACTGAAACATCAACTTTTCTGTTTGCTGCCCATTTTTTAACTTCTGCTACAAGCTTGAAGTTGAGACCGCTAATTTCCTGTATAGCTAGGATATCATATCCATTATCCCTGGTCTGTTTGGTGAGCTTAACGTCCCATCCATTTCTCTTAAGTATTTCTGCAACCAGCTCTTCAAAGTCGCGAGGATGGAGATCGAAAATTTTGGTGTTATCGATATAGATATCCCCAATTATCCTTTCAAGCTTAGGTAGTTCTTGAAAAATCTGTAAACTTTCCAGATTTTTTTCTGGGAAAAAATCAAATTCAGTAACTTCTATTTCCGTGTCTTCCAGAATCCCTGGAAAATTTTTTAGCAAGTTTTCAAGATAAATTTCAGGAAAGAACACTCTCATTTTTGCTAATTGGGATGTCCTGTGCATCAGCCCTGCAATTCCACTTTTCTGCTCCCGCAACTTGGCTACACTCATCATAGTCGAGCTACTTAAAATGTGATTAAAACTATTCTGTTTTGATAGGAGCTCAATAAATGGAATACTACTCTCGACCCTGTCCGTCATCTCTATTATTTTTTGCAATGAGGGGCTGATAATTTTCTTTGGATCCATTATTGGTAAAATGATTGAAAACGTTATTGTAAGGCGATGCTTATTCGTCATCGCTGGGAATTAATTCAAATTCTAAGGTAATAAAAATCTATACAAACCCTCAACTCAGGTGCTTGATCATGAATTTTTAGTATTTTTTAAATGAAACGGAGAAAAGGCTGCGAAAAGACCATTAATAAACTTTTATTGACGATTTAAAAAATAAGGTTCGAAAAATTTTTAATATTATCTATTTACTTTTTTTTAATCAAATAGATTTAAAATGAATCGATTGCTCTACAAACCAATTTTATTGAGAAGAAATTTTCAACTAACTTTTAAAGCTTTTTTTTAGGAGCCCTGAATATACTATGTATTTGACTTCTTCATGTGTAAAATAATTGGATGCTGCTCAATATCTTCCTCACGTAAGGAGTTCAAAACACTAGGATCAAAAAAACGGCTATCTAATCTCTTTAATGCATCCCGAAGAGTTGGGGGATTGTTGTATTTTTTATTTGATTCTAATGCAATGTACGTCTTTTCTAAACGCTCTGCATACCAGTATAAAAGTGGTCGCCATGTATCATAATAGAAATCACAGATTTTATAATGATCACTGGGGACATCTTTGAAAGAAAGGAGTTGATAGAAATTGATAAGAGCGTCCACCTTATTTCTATCTAGTGCCTCCTGCCTCAAGAACTCGCTTTCATTTCTAGGCTTGATAAGCTGTGGATGGTCTCCTCGGTACAATATTTTCTTAAATAATTGATAAACTTCAGCTCGGGGCTTTCTGTTTGTGTATCTGGATACATAGTTTTCATTAACTATAAAATCAGAATACACAGGGTAGGCGATGGCTTTTTTTAGAATGTACCATGCGACCAATCTTGTTTCTCTAAAGTCAGAACTGATGAAAAATTGGTATAATTCCTTAAATGAATTGACATCGGAATCCTGTTTTGTTAACTTATCACGTTTATTCTCATAAGTATAAAGCGTGTAGGCAATATAACTCGTTACTCCTAATGTAAGTAAACTTAAAATCGGGTTCAAAATACCACCTAGGTAATCACCGAATGCCCCCCAATCAGCTTGTTTTGCCGAGAAATATTGGTAGTCAAAATTATCTCTATAAAGTTCAAGTGGCTTATAAATTAAGAAAATTAGGATAAGGCAAGATGCAATCCCCAGCCAATGTCTGTTCTTCATTCTCAAAGTAATTTAGATACCGCAATAATAACCAAATTTATTAAGAGACACCTTCGTTTATTATGAAGATGACTGAGTATAGTTTTTTGATAATTTTTATACTCTTTTAAAAGCCCCACTACCCTTATAATTCCTTAGAAGCTCTTAGAATTAGCCAATAGAAAACAGTTCCCGATTCGATTTAGATAAAATGAATAACCTTAAAACACGCCCATCTATATATGAGCTCTTATTCATTAGGCTACACTCGACAATTAAGGAGGGTTTTTCTAGATTTGTTACACCTCGACCTTTTGTTTACCGCTCGTAAGGACCGAAAGTTTTATAGACTTTACATTTAAGAAGTATTTGCAAATCGCGAATTAATGCAATATCTAAAAATTGTTTGCTCAGCAATAACAAAAAAAGCCACCCACATGGGTAGCTTCAACCTATCTTATTAATATTTCTATTTTGCTAAAACCATTGCATTTTGCTCCGCTTCCATGATAGCCTCAGAAGCATACGATTCTGATTTAAAACTGGCAAAGTCAGCTAATTTTACATTTTTCATGTTGCTGGCGATCATTGTACTTTGATCAGCAGCACCATTTAATTTTAACACCGCATCATCCTTAACGACAGTATATAAACTGCCTGCTGTAGTTTTAATCTTAGCTGTAGCGCTTTGTCCCAAAAATAACTGAAGGTATTTTACATCGAAATTATTGCTGGTCACCACGACAGACTGACCATAAGCTTCAATTCTTTCCAAATCTTTTACGGTAATATTAAGTGTTACCTGACTTGTTTCCAATGAATTGATAAACAAGGTTTTTCCATCAGTTGATACCGAGGTTTTTGCAGCATCATAGTTGCTAGTGCCCTCTACATTTTGATTGTCACCTTTGGTTAAGACGATTTTCACATTCCCGCTCACCCAGATCCTGTTGAATTTTGATAATGAAGCAGTTTTTGTTTCTGCTTTAACTGGCTCAGCGGCAAAAGTTGCCACCGTTGATGAAGTTAATACTACTGCTGTTAATGCTGCTGCGAATAGTGTTTTTGCTAAAGTTTTCATATCGTTTATATTTT
>JAJDMX020000709.1:0-10231 GCA_022345685.2 Nothomitra cinnamomea | reverse complement strand
CGCTGCAGAAATTGGCTATGCTGCAAAAAGCCTTACAGCAACGGACCGCTGTCGCTGCCATGCCAACTCCTACGTTGTCAATACATGCGTCGCAAAGGGGAGGGGTATCCAGTTATGCCAATCCCGGGCGGGGGCCTGATGCTCGTTCTTCGATGACGGGTGAGGATGTTGCTTCTCCGGCTATGCGCAAACTGCAAAATATGATGAAGGCTTTGCAATCAAGCGAACGGGATAGCGCGGACAATGATCCGCAGCTGGTGAAATTAAATGGCATGCTGGATAAGATCATCCGGATACAGCATCCTGTGGATGGGGATGCAAGGGCTGATGGCGGGGGAGCGATTGCCCCGGCATCTGCCGGGGAAGGGGCTGTCACCGCTATCCCAGCTGTGGTGCAGGAGGATCAGGTATTGGTGGCAGGGGCCACCATTGCTTTGCGGCTGACGGATAGTGCGGTGATCAGCGGGGTGCGCATACCCCGGGATCAATTGGTATATGGCATGGTATCGATCAATCAGGACCGGATGCCGGTCATCATCCAATCGATCCGGCAGGAGCATGTCCTTATTCCCACTGCTCTGCAGGTTTATGATATGGACGGTCTGCCGGGGATACATATACCGAGCTCGCTCAACCGGGATGTCGCCCGGCAATCGGCGGATCAGGGTGTCGGTTCGGTGGGATTGACGAGCGCCGATCCTTCGCTGGGTGCGCAGGCTGCTTCTGCCGGGATACAGGCTGCCAGGACATTGCTCAGCCGGAAAGTGCGGCTGGTGAGGGTCTCGGTAAAGGCGGGTTACCAGGTGCTGCTAAAGGATCTGCATGCCAGAACCGGACGGCGGGTATCTGTGGAGATGATGAAGGATCTGATGGGTGTTCCGCTGAGAAGGGATAGTATGGGAGCGAAACCGAAGGGACCGGATACGATAGCGGCCATTCCTGTCAGGGAGACGGGATTCGCCGATTCTCTCGTCCCATTCCTGCATCACCGGGTGCATAACGGGAAGATGGAGCTGATCCTGCAGGGGACTTATCTGCGGGAGGGTATGTTATGGATGTCCTGTATGCTTCACAATCATTCGGCCATCGATTATGTGCCGCAGTATTCGCTCTGGACGATCCGGGACCGGCATATGGTGGCGAGGACGGCGAATCAGGCTATCCAAATATTGCCTGCCTATTCGGGTGTTCCGGCGGTCGTTCGGGGGGATTCTTCCTGTAAACTGCTTATCGGGTTCCGTCCTTTTGCGCTGGCCCGTGATAAGGAACTGGTATGGGAGATTGCGGAAAAGGATGGGGCGAGGATGCTGGGGATGAGGATGGGGGAGAAGGTAATTTTAAAATCGAAGAAGTTATGAACGTCAATAGAAAAAAGAGTGAAGAATTGCATAGCAAACATCTGGCGGTAAATTTAACTCCTTCGCAATTTGAAAAAATCAAAAAGACTATTGCCAATTCCACTTGCAGAAGCTTGACTCAATATTTTCGAAAGGTGCTGTTTCATGATCCGATCGCCGTTTACTATCGCAATCAATCATTCGATGAATTTATGGATGTCATGATCATCTGGAGAAAAGAGATTAAAGCAATCATGGAGAAACAGGCATTTACCGAAGAAGATGCAGCCTGTCTGATCCAATTGATGAAACAGATCCAGGAAGGGATCAATAAAATATTTGATCTATGCTCGCTAAAATAAGTGCACCCAAAAGCATTGTAGGAACGCTTAAATATAATGAAGAGAAATTAGCTCCGGGAAAGGCGCTGTGTATTCATGCAGAGAATTTTGTCAAGGATCTGGAAGATCTGAGCTGGAAAGATAAATTATTCCATTTCCAGCGATTGATCTCCCTGAATGAAATGGTTGAAAACACAGCCATTCATATCTCCCTGAATTTTCATCCATCTGAAATAATTTCGGATACTCAGATAACAAAATATTCCCGGGAATTCATGCAGAAAATGGAACTGGGCAATCAGCCTTATCTCGTATACCGGCATATTGACCGGCAACATCCTCATACGCATATTGTCAGCACAAAAATTAAAAATGACGGATCGACGATCGATATGGGGCGGCATTTCTACAACTGCGCTCATGCCATCACCCGGGAAATGGAAATCACCTATTCACTGGTAAAATACAGGAGAAGTCAATCTTTAGATCAATTAAACAAAGAACAATCTCCGGCACAAAAGGTAATCTATGCCGAATCTGTCATTAAGCCTGCGATCAGTTCTGTATTAAATACCGTGATGGGTCAATATCAATATACATCGCTTGGTGAGTTAAATGCTGTGTTGAAATTGTATAATGTACGAGCGATAGAAATTAAAAATAAAATGCATCGGAATACTGGCTTGTATTACAAGGTGCTGGATGAGAAGACTGGAAAGGGTATTGGCAAGCCCATTCTGGCCAGCTTTTTCGACAGCAAGCCGACTCTGAAAAATATAGAGAAGCAATTCGTGCTAAATACTTCCGCGCGTCAGAAAAACCTTCCCCGTCTGCAGGCCAGCATCACCACCCCCATTGATTGGACCCTTCTCAAAAAAACCTATGATCTACCTGGTCTGATCAAGGCGCTGCAAAAGGAGCGGATAAGCGTAGTGCCGGAAAGGGACAAACAAGGCGTACTTCAACGGATCTTTTATATCGATCATGGTACAAAGGCCGTCTTTGAAGGCGCGGCATTAGGCCCCCGGTACACGGCGGCTGCGATGCAACAGCGTTGTCCGGATCTGACAGACACGCAGAAAATGGCATTAAAACAGGCGGAAATTCAACAACAATCACAAAAACAGCGGCCCAATCACGGGCTGTATTGAAACCTATTATTCATTTAAAAAACACTCTATATGCAAAACGGAGAAGATACACAAAGCTTGCGCCGAATACTGGATCTCAGCCGGGCGATCAGCGTCATCCTGCTGCTACTGCATCTCTATCATTATTGTCAGCCACTGATGGATCGAATCTCTTTTTCCCGAAATGACAGCGGGGCGAATGTAGTGGATAGTGCCCGTTTAAACGTGCATGCAACGGATACCTTCCATCCCGTGGTCGATCCACAAAAGCTCGGCACGATGATATTCACCCGTATCCTGTCAAATATTGACAAGACGGGGCTCTATGATAATATATTCAAATCCAAATTGCTCGTACTCTTTTTTCTTGCCCTTCCTCTATTGGGTACCAAGGGACGCAAGGATGAAAAGTTCACCTACCGGGCCGCGGGTCTTATCATCGGCTGGGGATTATTACTGTATCTGGGGAGTGTCGCCCTGGTCAATGTTGCCTGGCTTTATGTTCTCCTCACGGTAGTTGGCTATCTCCTTATCCTGACCGGAGGTACGCGGCTCTCCCGGGTACTGCATTATAAACTCCGGAATAATGACCCCTTCGGTCTGTTAAAAGCCGGGTTCCCCCAGGAAGAACAACGTATCGACTCGGCTTTTTCCCTGCACCTGCCGGCTGAATATGTCCGGGAAGGGGTGACCCGGGAAAGCTGGATCAATATTATCAATCCCCGTCGGGGTGTCTTTATCATGGGCTCACCGGGATCGGGCAAGTCAAGATTTATCATTGAACCCCTGCTGCATCAGCTGATTCAGAAAGGATTTGCGCTCTTCCTGTATGACTTCAAATATGATCAGCTCAGCCGGCTGGCTTACCGTCATTTCCTCACTTACCGGGATCAGTACCCGCCATCGGCGAAATTTTTTTATATCAATTTTACGGATCTCTCCCGCAGTCACCGTTGTAATGTGCTCGATCCCTCCACGATGGAGCAAATGGCAGATGCCATCGGAGCCAGCAAGACGATCCTGTTCAGTATGAACCGAACCTGGGTTAAAAGGGAGGGAGAGTTCTTCATCGAATCGCCCATCAACTTTCTCGCTGCCCTCATCTGGTATCTGAAAAAAAAGGAAGAGGGTAAATATTGTACACTGCCGCATGTGATCGAGCTGGCTCAAATGCCCTATGACAAACTTTTCTCCATACTCAATGCCGAACCCGATATCAGTACGCTTATCCAGCCATTCATTCAAGCTTATCATAATAAGACAATGGAAATGCTGGATGGTCAGGTCGCCTCCGCCCGGATACCTTTGGGGCGCCTGGCTTCGCCAGATCTTTATTATGTGCTGACAGGCAATGACTGCAAACTGGATATCAATGATCCCGCGGCACCCAGGATCCTTTGTCTGGGCGGTGACCCGCCCCGGAAGGAAGCCCTCGCTCCCGTGCTGTCCCTGTATATCGACCAGGTGAACAAATTGGTGAACCGGATGGGCCGGTATAAATGCGCGCTTGTCTGTGATGAATTCGCCACCGTGCGGGCAATAAGTATGCATACCATCCTTGGCACGGGCCGCTCCAATAATATCGTACCCATTCTGGCAGTACAGGATATCTCCCAACTGCGGACACAATATAGCCCTGATGAGGCCGACCAATTTCTTAATGTCAGCGCCAATCTTTTCTGCGGACAGATCGGCGGAAACACTGCCAAGTGGGTGAGCGAAAGAATACCCCGGGTCCAACAAAGCCGAACATCGATCTCGATCAACGCTTCGGATACCGCGGTCAGTCAATCCCAGCAATGGGATAACCCTGTGAGTCCCGCAACGATTGCCTGTTTGTCTTCCGGCGAATTCGTCGGAATGGTGTCCGATGACCCGGGTGAGAAACTGACGATGAAGGCCTTTCATGCGGTGTTGAAACGGGAGGAGGATCGGGAAGGGAAGATAAGGAAGGGCCGGGTGACATGGATGGGCCGACTGTTCGGGAAAAGCGGGAAGGAAAAGACTCTCCATGATGAAATGACTGAAAAGGACGGAAAGCCATCTGCTGAGAAGGCAATTCCTGACGGGCATGCACCCCTACCCATTGTCCTCCCAATCGAGCCAGGGGCGGTGCAGGAGAATTTTCTCCGGGTGAAGGCTGATGTGAAAGCATTGATTGACATAGAAATAAGTCGAATGATGAATGATTCCGACCTGGCAGGATTGCTGGTAGGGAAGTTAAGGGAAGACTGAGACCCCTTCATCGGGAGCCACTGGTAAAAAAATGATGCATTTATCGCTTTTTGAATGGAATTTTTACCGAACATTGCAAACCCCTTCCTGCAATCAACCAAAGATCCTCTCAGCCTGTCCCAACTATTCTCTCATTCTTATTCGAAACCCATTTAATCATCTTCGATTAATTCAAATTCACGCGTATGCAAGACATGTTGGACAGAATGGATCTCGCCTATCCTATCCCGCTGCGGATCGAATCGGGACTGCGCAAAAGGATCAAAATGGTACAACTGAAACCTGAAGCACATCTGCCGCATCCTGAATGGAATGACAGTATCGTCTATGTCAAGCAGGGGCTGCTCAAAGAAACCTGCACTTACAAAGGCCATCTGGAGAAACTGTATTTTGTCCATACCGGCGATTATTTCCTGCATAGTACCGGGCAATCGCAGGAGAAAAGAGGTGAGATCGTGCGGCTCACCGCCATCGAACCCAGCCAACTGTATTGTATCGGAAAAAAGGAAATTCCGCATCTGCTCGAAGAATTCGATCCGGGTTTTAAACTACATCACGAGGATGCTGTCGAAGAAACCAGCACCCGATGGCTCATGCATTCCATCCTGATCACGCAGGAACCCGCGGCCAGACTTCGCTTCCTACGGATGCGTTTCCCGCGGATCATCAAACGCGCCAAAAAAGAAGATGTGGCGGCCTGTATGGGTATGGACACGGAAGAGCTGGATGCCCTATTGCTGGATCAGGAAAAGGGTAAGGCAAAATAGTAAGACCTGTCCAATCTGTCATCCTATTTATTCACTTTCAAGACTGTCAACATGGATAGAGATAAATTAATTGAACAAATGACCAAGGCTCTCCATCTCTCCTTTGCCTTTGAAAATGATCTGCGTAAGGTCGTCCGGATGCGCAGACTGAATCCCGGTCAGGAAATGTCCGCCCCGGAATTAAATGATTGCCTGATCCTGGTCGGAAGGGGGCTGCTCAAAGAAGAATGCTGGATCAAGGGCGCCTGGCGATGTATCTTTTTTGCCGGTCAGGCAGATAGTTTTCAGAACTTTGAAGATGATAACGGCTACCGGAAAAGGAACCGCCGTTTCGTCGCCATCGAGCCTGTCACGGTGTATTTCGTCTCGCGGAAAGATATTCCGGCGCTCCAGGAAAAACATGCATTCTTCTTTAAGAAATATCTGGACGGGCGGGATCCAGATGGAGACCGCTTGATCATGGGGCCGTTTAAGGGGACCAGTAATCCATTTAACCGGATCCGGTTACTGAAAAAACGATATCCGGGGATATTTACCCGCGCATCGAAGGTCGATCTGGCGGCTTGTCTGGGAATGGATGTGGATGAAATGGAGG
Source organism: Nothomitra cinnamomea (assembly GCA_022345685.2). Classification (NCBI taxonomy): domain Eukaryota; kingdom Fungi; phylum Ascomycota; class Geoglossomycetes; genus Nothomitra; species Nothomitra cinnamomea. The sequence goes on along the minus strand of JAJDMX020000709.1, from coordinate 3,826 downwards.
ATTGTCTGCTATTGGAGGGAGAGTAAAATGACCACAGAGGACAGATTTGTCGAAGTTATTCAGGAAAATACCCCCAGAGGAAATTTATTTTGGGGTGAACCCCACTGAAATGATTGGAAAGGTGTTTTTATGTTGTGTAACTGTCAACGAGATTATTCCTTTTACTTGAACGTGTGTATCTGCTCCAGCCGGCAACTACCTGAAAGGGTAGTTGCCTTTTTTTTAGCCATCCAGGCAGCCCTATTGATACACCGGTACTAATCATCTTATTGTATAGCGTAACTTCTTTGTACAACTACTATCGGAGTAAAGCGGGAAAGTCCGGCCCTTCTTATCTGTATCGGTGCAGACGTATTCTCCTGTCGGGTCATCCACACAGGGACATTTGCCCCAAAGTTTGCAATGTCCGCGCTCCGGCTTGTCCGATGTATAGTAGTACGCCATTTTACCACCGAGGTAATTTGCTTTGGCGGCAAAGATGCCGGCGAGTATCAGACAGGAAATGGTCGTGCCAAGGAAGAGTCTTGAACGTTTCATAATTGTCTATTTAGGGATGGGTAAAATTGTTCCTCTTGTAAGCTACGATTGCTTGCTGCAATGTTGGTGCAGTAGAATTAAATCGGCATTTTGCATTAACTTTGTATTACTATTCCATTCGAACATAGACTACAGCTGAATCGTTTAAGTAATGGAGCGTTCAAAAATTCTCCCGCTCATATTCCTTATCGGTAGTTCATCCAATTTTTGCCATGCAAAAATATTTTTGCGACATCTTGCGTGCGACCCGAAGAAATGGACTCCAGTGAGCAAGGACATTTTGAATTTTCGAAAAAACCTGTCTGATGAATCCCCGTTCGCTAAAACCTTATTCCCCAGGGAGGGCTGTCTTCCTGGTAATGACCTTTTTTATCCTGCATAGTACTGTACATTCTCAGAATCGAAATTTCTTCGATGCCTGTTTCGCCAATTTTAAGGACAAGTTCCCTATCGAGAGCGTTTATCTGCATCTCGATAAGTATGAATGTCTTGCGGGGGACAGTATCTGGTGGAAGGGTTATGTCTTTGCTGGAACGGAGAAATCGACCATTAGTACGACTCTGTATGTGGAGCTATTTTCAGAGAACGGGCAACTAGTCAGCCGGAAACAAAGCCCCATCATTCAATCTATGTCTGCCGGTCAGATGGAGATACCTGAAGGTATTCAAACCGGGTGCTATTTTCTTAGGGCATACACCAGCTACCAATCTAATTTTGACAGCGGTTTTTTTACGGCTCCTGTGACAGTGTATAATGACCGGGATCCGCGGGAAGTATGTATTCCCGAACTGCTGAATCCTGACCCAGAGCCCAGGATGACTGTCAAGGACAATCTGGAATGGGTATCCAGTGTCAATGATCATGTAATATCCTGCCTGTTGGAGGCGGATTCTATCAACAAATACCTGGACAAAACGCTTCGGGTCGTCGTCCTGTCTTACCACCGGCCTTATTGCGATGCCACTTTAACCCTCACAAAAAAAAGCCTCTGGCGGGATTTTACGCTGCCCTGCCAGGCGCTGAGCGGGTATGTAGACCTGCTACTCTGGGCCGATTCCGATCTGATTGCGCGACAGACCCTTTTCGTTCCGCAGCAACAAATGCCTTCTGTGACTTTCACGCCGGATACATTGGATTATCATCCTAATGGATATAATTCCTGGAAGCTGCGGATTGAAGATTCTCTGTTATATAACTGTTCTGTCTCTGTCACTGATGCAGACCGGACAGAGCCGGCTCCTTTGAATATTGAGCACGCGGTCGGCCCTGATCCGCTGGATTACCGGAATTTATTGAAGGGCGAATTTCCTGTCATCAAATACCAGGATTCTGCCTATCTCAATTGGACGGGGATGGCTACGAAGGAATCGGGTAAACCACTCCGCAAAGCTGAACTGGTCGCGCTGATCACCAAGGACCATTCTGATTTCTCGGATACCCGAGTGGTGCGGGTAGATGAAGGTGGGCATTTCACGCTTAATGGAATGCTCTTTTTCGATACGGCGAATATGCATTTCCAATTGAATCATTCTTATGGGGGAGGTGGAAATATACATTTGACATTTACTGGTAATACGATCTATCCCGGGTTTGCCCTTCCGCTCAATGATCGATGGACGGATTCGGTAATAGGCGCTGATAGATTGACCAGGTTTTCTGCTAAAACATCGGCCATTTATACCCGCGCAAAGGTTTTAGATACGGTCGTAGTTCGCGGGCACCCCGATATGCGGGAAGAAATGGATCATCAATATGCCACAGGGATATTTTCGGAACCTACGCTATTCTCTTTCGATCTTCGCACTGAAACCCGGTATCATGAGCTGGAAGGTTATCTACGAGCAAATATTCCGGGGTTTGAATGCAATCCGCCGGCAGATACACCAAGCTGGAAACGGAGACCGGTGATCTTCTATGTCAATGAAGAGTTGTATTCCTGGGATGATCTGAAAGGATTCCGGCTGTCCGATATGGCCTATATAAAAGCTTTTCTGGGTCAGCATTGGTTTGGCGACAGCCCGTTCCTGCGATGGAAGACGGGGTATCAGGGGGCTATGTTGAAGCCTGCCTGGCCTTCTGTCGATCTCAAAAGCCTGAAGATGCCGGTGGATGAAGATCCGCTGGTAATTTGTCTCTATTTGAGGAAGGGAGAAGATATCAGAACGGGGGCTCCTGATCTCAGCAGCGTGACGTTAAAAGGCTATTCCAGGATCGTCCCTTTCGGGGGTGCAGGAAATAACGGATGGACATTGTTCTGGGATCCGCTGGTGCGAACCAATGAGTTCCGAGTCCGGTTCAGAAATAATGCCATCTCCCGGAAATTCAGGGTCTGTGTGGAAGGGGTAAATGCGAAGGGAAAGGTAGTGCGATATGAGAAAATGGTGGTTAATTCGGGCAACTAACTGAAATATATAATCGAATGTTTTAATATGGTGTTATTGTAGAATAAATTCTGCCTGAAATGGCCGTCAGATCTACAATTGAGCGCATGCTGAATTTGTGAATATTGCTTTTTACTTTAATGAGTGTCATGCGAATAAGACAAACAAATCAATAATTCCACTTTTTATCCACTTACGATAGTTCGATCTTCTCATTAGCGTGTTTCTATTTAGAAATTGGTAATAGTTTTCACTTATTATACTAGTTTAACTAAATCCCTGTTAATCCCAATATCCTAGCCATTAACCATTAAACCCCATTCCTAAGATCGAACCTACCCATTGAGCGCCATTTTTAAGTTAACACCAATTGATTAGTACATGCGTGATCAGGAAATATTAACAGCCGAAGAAATCGCCAGGCTTCTCTACAAGGAGATGCATGATGAACTGACCCGGGACGAGAGACAGCAGCTGAATGAATGGCGCTGGTCTCAGGATGACGACACCCGCAAATTTTTTGAGGAAATGACAGGAGAATCACAGATAGCTAAAGATCTGGAGGTTTTTGGTTCTTTCGATTCTAAAGCAGCCCTGAAAGATGTTCGGAAAAGAATTGCCGCAGAAGAAGCAGAGACTATGAAGCCGGGTGCAAATTCATCTGCTAATTATTTTAAAAGAAGGAAGGTCATCGGTGGGGCTGTAATTGCAACTCTGTTCATTGGTGCCGGCCTATTTTATATTGGAAGTATTCACAAATCGCGGGTAATTGAAACACCGGTGGCGCAAGCCGTTGTCAGTAATGATATAATTCCCGGAGGGGATAAGGCGGTGCTGACTTTGGCAGATGGGCGGCAGATTGGCGGCATGTCAGCATTGGCTACATGTGCGAGTTTTGGATTTCTGCT
>JAJDMX020000708.1:0-10237 GCA_022345685.2 Nothomitra cinnamomea | reverse complement strand
TTAAGCCCTAAAATATTAGCGCATAACCCGTTGAATCAGAGGGATGTAGAAGACTCATAATCTTTTGGTCCCTGGTTAGAGCCCAGGTGGGCGCACTGAGTACAAAACCCGCTTTTTACATACGTAGAGCGGGTTTTTTCGTCTTACACATGCGGGTTAGGATCACCTGCGGCACCGTCACTGTTACACAGTTGTTACGGGATTTACATAGTTTTTTGTTGAACTTGACGCCTCCATGTAACAAATACGTAACGGGATTTGGCGTCATAATTAATGTAAATTATGGCTACGACCGTAAGTGCAAAGATTTTTTCGCACCATGAAAAAGCCGACGGTACTTTTAATGTGAAGTACGTAGACCAAAGCATGTGTACATGATAGGTGCGGGAAAAAATATTAAAGTCTTTATCATTAAATAATTCAGCCAGAACATCCGGAGATCCTTTGATCAGGGACTCCAAAGCATCAAGGTAGGCGACTGGTGCAGCTTCACCCAATAAATTAAGTTTGCTTTCAATAGATTGCCAGAAACTGATCTCTTTATTTTTTAAGAGTTTGCTGACCATTAAATTAATTCTGTCACGGACATCAAATGTGAATTGCACACCAGCTTGCTCACTAAATAAACTAAGCAAAATCAGGGTCAAACAAAGACCTTCTTTAACGCGGTTTGAATAAATACTTTTGGCATTAAAAAGAGCCGCAGCAAAGCGTTTGTCCGGCTGAAGGCTAAGTGAAGGGTCTGTTTCTCCAAGAACTTCAAAAAAGCACTCTTCATACCTCCGAAAGTGATCTTCTGTCAAGTGCCTGCCGATAACAAAAAGCAGGTCGTATGCCGAAACCGCCTGCCACACGTTGGCAATCTGATATACAGGCTTATCAAAAATAAGTGTCCACTTCTTTAGCTTCTCGGTATAATTCGAAAAAGTCCCGCCGTATAGTTTCTCGATAATCTGACGGTCACCAAGTTGGTCCGCATCAAATTTCTGAGCCAGTAAAATCGGGATCAATTCAATAATATTATTTCCTTCCGTCCAGTTCACCCGGCCCGGTGTGTTTGAAAAATACCTGCTTAATACCGAAAAGCTTTTTCCGCATTCACTGGCAATTTGATAGCTGCGTTTATGTCCAATTCCTAATTCCTCCAGCTGTTTCACAAAATCCGCTGTTTTCGGTATAGGTATAGTAAGGCCATTTGAGCTAACCTGAAAACTCACAGGACAAAAGGCTTTGTTCCTTCCCAGATTAATGCGGTCGATAGAGTGGTCGTTTCCTGAATCAAAAATTATGACCACGCCGCTGTTTCTGGCACAGATTTCCTTGAGCGCATTTTCATCGTCAATAATTATTGTTCGCGCGAAAAATGCATCCTTTTCGTTCTCGTTACCAGCTATACATGAGGCAATTATAAAACAGATTGTTTCATCCCTTGATGTCCCTTGAACCTCTAAATGTTTTCTACCACTTCCTATAAAATTGGCAACCTGATTTTTTTGGGTTAATCTTCCTGAAATTAAAAAATCTGGACTGAATTTAAGTGGGTCCCATGTTGACATGCGCTGCCAATAATGTTCAGCGCTTTCCATGTGCGGAGTAAAAAGTTCAAGTTGGGAAGCCAGCCAAACGGCAACCTGGGGACATAATTCTAGCCAGGTTTCCAAATCGTCTGCATCCAATATACGTACTGCTCCCCAGCCAGAAGTTTTTTGTTTTTTTTTCGCAAGCTCGTCTTTCATCGGAGCCTTTGTCCAACGGCGGGGAGTTACGAATATAAAACTTGCCTTTGCTTTATCTTTAGAATCTATTTCTTCATCCCGTTTTTTAAAGTCCCGCTCGAATTTTCCTTTAAAATCTTCATTACGGCCAAATTCCCATATCGACGTTCCATCGGGAACATAAAACCCACCTTTTTCAGTAGTGCAAACCCCATCTGCGCCTGGCTTATAAATGCCATCTCCTGCTGGCAAATGAAAGTTTGGAAAAGTGCCACAGGAACATAAAATAAGTTTACGTAGTAATAAAGGAAATACTCCCTCGGCCGATTTCGTATCTGCCCATTGTATAAGGTTGGTTGATTGAATATATTTCATAACGGGTATTAAGAAAATATAAAAGTACCAATATGGGAGAGTTAATTTAAGGTATGAAATTGCAACTTATAAACATTCATCAAACGTGAAATTCTTTTATAGTTAATCAATTGAAATAAAATGGCTTCAGTCAACGCATAGCTCTAACTGTAACAAGAACAATAATTTGCCTGTTAACAGTTTAAAATCAAATGGTGTTTCTGTAACTTAGTGTTAGTCCTGTTCAACATTGACCTATTCAAAATGTTAATCTAAAGGGCTAAACCTTTTAATTTGAAAGATATTGTTTGACATTGAAGCCATATTATCGGAATCACCGCCATTTTCGGTCAGGCTGGAAATCAACAAGCACGAATTCGAACTTGATATTGTACCGCATTGGATCAACGGAGAAAACTTTTGTAGTTTTTATATTTTCCAGACAGGTAAGGAACTGGGCATTATTAATAGCACCGATATTAATGAATGGAATTGGTTAACTGAACCGGAGCTAAAATGGCTGGCCCAGCTTATTGGCAATGAAATTGACTGGCATTACCTTTAGACTTTAGCCATTGAGACCAAAACATCATAATATGATTGCTAAAACCTAAATGTAGCCTGGAAATTGCTAAAGAAAATACCTTTTGCCACACCGGTTTCCTTAATGTAATCGCTTACAGGCAAAGCAGAAAAGTCAGCCTCTAGGTCGAAGTAGTTAGTAAAAGCATATGAAAAATTAAGGTCTTCCTGGAAACCGATAAAGGTGCTATTTGCCAGTGATTTAGTTCCGGTTAAATAAGGGCTTCGTATTAGCCTTCCGGAGATGTAAAGCCCATCCTCTCCGCTCTGTCGCCACAACGCATGAACAGAAGCATCAATACTCAATTTGTTAATTGGGGTAATTGCAAAATGGGGAGTTAATTGCATTAAGTTCGACGCCCAGTAAGGCATACCTAATCCGAAATATACGCGTGTATAAAGTGGATTGAATGTATTCAAACTCCCACTATTACCTTTATCGCCGGATGCGATCTCACCCACCAAACCAATTACTGGATGTAAATCAGAATTTATAAAAGTGTAATTCAACTCCGCCACCGCCATATAAGCGCTAATATTTGCTCCAGCAAATTTACCTGCCTGATAATGGTTGTTTTAAAGGCTATATTGCTCGGCAAAAACCTGGAGGCTATAAATCTTTGGGCACATCCTATTATGAAGAACAAGAGTTACAAATAATCGGTGAGCACTTAAGTAAGAAAATGGCAGTTTAGTCACCAATAACTCCGCGTTACAATCCCCAGTCATTCAAAACGTCATCTACGTTAGCAGTCAGAACTGATTGAATGCCTGTTATTTTGTTTTTGATAACAAATTGCACTGGTTGACGGTAAACAACCAGAGGGTCGTTATTTCGCCCATTTCGAATAATCTCATAATCATCATTGCATCTGGTATAAAAAGATCGGTAACATTTAAATTCCTGAACCACATTTGGCATGAATGCAGGAGGTATGCTTAACGCCCTACCAAAAGTCTGAGCCAAAGAGTTTAACTGGACATCATCCAGGTCCTTTAAATCGATCATCGGCCTGCCGCGGCGGTTCTCATCGTATTTTTCCAGCCGCTGTATTAACAGCGGAAGTTGAATTTCATATGTATCAATTTCCAGCTGTTGTTCAATTTGCTCTTTCAATACAAGCAATTGTTCTAAATCAAAATTGTCTTTGTAATGGTAATGTTTACGTGCCATCATAATCATCTCAAGTCCGCAACAAAGGCATTGATATGCGTTTTCAAAGTAACTAACATCCCTAAAAAGATCCACACCAGCTAAACATAACGTTATATGATTTAAAAACAGTGGTTCATCGTGAAAGCGAATATCTGCCAGGATAGGTTGTTGTGATATCAGATCAATTTCTTGTGTAACAATGTACCTTGACCTCACAAGAATCGTATAACCTTGTAATAGTTTATTACCGGTTTCTTTTCCAATTTCAAATAACCGCTCAAGACCCTGATTCAATTCTTCCTGCAGGGCAATTATCATTTTACTTTCTTCCACCAGTTCTTGTGACCGATTAGGAACTTTCACTGCTCGTTGAATAGCAACATCATTTAATTGCTTTAGACGATAATATCCTATGAATGCCGAGAGGTTTTCTGAGTTACATACTTCCAACAGATGCCGGTTAGCTTCGTCTGTCTCTAAAATCTGAATACGCTCGAATGTCTTTTTTATTCGGTCATGCATATCCTTCGGTATCCCATGATAAAATTTAATAGCAAGTAATTCATAAAATATGATATTCAAATCAAGCAGAATTTCGTTCTGAAGCCCATGAACCTTATGACGTATACCTTTCGCTTCATCTATAAATTCAGCTATGGTGATCTGATCTAAGGCAAGCCTGTTTTTCAAATGGGAATAACCAATCAAATAGTCATATTCAGGAACAATAGCTTTTCTTTTTTGGAGCTTTCTAATATAATTTTCGGATTCATAGCGTTTGCCTACTTCACCATAGACCACTGATGCCATAATCATTAATTCGATATGGTTTTCTATTTCCCCTGCCGGCAGCTGACTAATTAATGCATAAGCCAAGTCCATGTCATAACTGCGCATAAGTCCTAACCCATGTTTCAATAAGAATTTTTTCACCTGATCCGGGTTTCTTATGTCTAATCTTTCATCTGTTGTGGTTTTAATTACTGGCAAATTATAACGGGAACCTTGTGAGGCAAGAATGAAAGATGCTTTTTCAAATCGCTGAACAAATGTTTGGTGAATGTTTAAAGCAGCTTCTTTGTCCAGTTTGTTGGAGATAGGTATATGCATATTTACGCTATCCTGTTTTTGCCATTCATCCGAACCTTTTTCGTCCATCAAGTTCCAGTAAAGACGGTCTGCATATTCATAATATAATTGATCGTTAGCAACGTCATAAATAACGAGTAGCCCTATTCCAACTAACCTGTTCAGTAAATAGCCCAGACGCGAAGTGGAAAATGCATAAGAAATAGTTTTGCCATCTGCCAACAATGGAAGGATTTCCACGCTTTTAATTTGTATTCCGAAACGTCTATTCGATGCATTTTGACCTATCAGTATAAGCTCAACATCAAAATCGCAACCCTTATCTGGAATATCAGGTCTACATACGAATCCGGTCAATTGATTAAGAACCCTTTTGACAGCGTTTTCTGAAAGTTCGCTGTTAACAGAGGGGGGATCGATAAGGGGTCGGTCATAAAATGCCATGCTTAAAGGTACGTTCTTTCCGGAAATTTCATTTTATTTCAAATAATCGCAATACTGAGATACGAAGCCATTATTGTTTATATAAGGAATATGGCAGAATAACTAGTAAAGTCACACATAGCATGTTATTTTTACATGTCACAAGGACTATGTATATAAAGAAAGTTCAACTATCATCAATCAAGAGTATTGATCAATTCGAAATAAAATTTGATCAACCTGCGGGATGGCACGTGTTGATTGGCGAAAATGGTGCCGGAAAGACTTCTGCTTTACGGGCAATATCACTCGGTATAATTGGTCCCGAGAATATTCAGGTGCTTAGGTGCATGAATTTATCAAAAATGGCTTCGCACAGATTAGTCGTTAAAGGTAATAATTAATAAGGAAAGGTCAAATCTTTGCCTTCTGCCAGTGTGGTTCTTACTATTGCGCCTTTAGCGGTTAAACAATCTGGAACTTCTTCGTCTAAATATCGTGCACCACCAGAGACATCTGCGTACTTTGGGCTCATTATATCAAAAAGTTCAGGTGAACTGTTATTATGACTGCCATGATGCGGCACTTTTAGCCAATGGATATTACGGAGAGTTTCAGGATAGCCGGAAATGTTTTCAAAGGAATCAAGATTGGCATCACCAGTGAACAGATAGCGCTTGCTATCGACAGTAATAAGCAAAATAATACTGATTTGATTAACTTCTGTAACATGTGCTTTAGGTTCGCTCCCCAAAAAGCCGCACGGGTTGTTCTGCTTATCGAAAAAAGCTTTCAACTCGGTTTCAAATAAAGGCTTGTTTCGCTCTAAATGAAATTGCTGGATTTCGGCAAGAAGTAGTGCTTTTGGACCTTTAATTTTTGAAAGTTTGTCATTATAGAATTTTTCTGTTGGGCCAATTACTTCAACCTCCGGCCAATTTTCCAACCGATGTCCTGCGAAAGGTTGGATTGTTGGGATTCCCTTAGATGCAAGAAAGTCTACCAAGTTTTTCATCTGATCATAACTTTCCAATGTCAAGCGCGCATTGTCTTCTAACGGTGTTTTTCCAAGAAGCTCCAGGGTTTCTGCAATCAATGAACTACGCTCTAATCTGGACGGAAGTGTAGTAAGCGCTTGGCTGGCTAAATTTGAAGCTTGCTTAATAAGATGAGGTTCGTGTATCCAGACCATTTTGATTTTAGAACCAAACTCTTCCGCAATAATCTTCAACCCGCCAATATGATCAGAATCATAATGTGTGCAGATTATCAAATCGGGCCCATCTTTCTTAACAGTGTGGAGTACACTGTTCAAGGCATCAATGCATTTTTGTGCATCGCCCGGATGGCCGCCGTCGATAAGAATAACACAGTTTTCACCCGACTGGCGTGATAGACATACGATAATGGCATCACCATCACCAACATCTAACATTTTAATTTCAATAGTCAACATATCAGATCTGTTTAGGCACGAATAAATATAGCTTATTTTCAGTACTTTGACTAATTTTGTATTTTCACGAACCTATCACTTACTGTTGATTTATGACGATCTTTTTACTCCTGACCATTGCTTTTCTGCTTCTTCTGCTGATCTTCAAGTACATTCGAAATTATATTATAGATTTGATCGTAAAATTGTTCGGGCAAATAACAAAACTAAACCAACGTCTTTTAACCTACCGTATTAATCAGATAGAAAATAGACTCGCAGATAACCGTTTGAAAAAACTTAGCTTATTGAGAGCTAAAGAAGGAGGAAACCCGCTATCGTTAAAGGACTTAACTCCAAAGGATGACGCAGACAGTGATGGCCACTATGCAAAATTATTGAATTGGGCCTTGTCAAAAGGCGATGTCCGAAATATTGCGTTAAGCGGTCCGTATGGCTCAGGGAAAAGCAGTATTTTAAAGACCTTTCAAAAAAGAAACAAGAAGCACCGTTTTCTCAATATTTCCCTTGCATCGTTTAAGGAACACGTTGCAAAAGATACTTTGGAAATAGATGTTATCCTGCTCAGTATTTTACAACAAATCTTTTATTATGTAAAAGCGAAGAAAATACCGGATTCCAGTTTTAAGCGGGTGCGGAAATTTTCCAAACCCAATGCTGCACTTAAAGCAGCAGGGCTCACCATCTACTGCGCCTGCCTTATACATGTAATATGTCCGAAGTGGCATACAAATCTTTCGCTGTTTAGCGCTTGGAACTATTCACATGCTGTAGAAATCTCGCTTGCGTGCTATGTATTGCTCATTGCTGGTACAATGGTTATCTTGTATATGATCTTTAGAATTTACAGTAACTCTAAACTAAGTAAACTAAAGATATCAAGCGCAGAGCTTGAAGTCGTATCGAACAAGGAAACATCTGTTTTGAACCAGCACTTGGATGAAATTTTATATTTTTTTGAAATTGCAAAATACGATGTTGTCATTTTTGAAGATCTGGACCGATTTGACAAAAAGCATAATACCGAAATTTTCATTAAGCTTCGAGAGCTGAATACACTTATTAACAATTCGCGGCATCGGGGGAAACATGTTGCTTTTATTTACGCAATCAAAGATGATGTTTTCGTGGATGAGGAGAGAACGAAATTCTTTGATCTGATCATACCAGTAATTCCCGTAATTAATACATCCAATTCGGCGGATCAACTTTCAATTCTTTTGAAAGGCCTCAACCTTGCTAATAATGTTACCAAAGAATTTATAAATGACATAGCTGTTTTTATAGATGACATGCGTTTGTTATTAAATATTATAAACGAGTTTGTAATCTTTCAGGATAATATCGGAGATTTTGATCCCATACCTGATAATCTATTAGCAATAGTTGTCTATAAAAATGTGTTTCCATCTGAATTTGCCGACTTATACGCTAACAAGGGCAGGGTTTTCGATTTTTTTAACGATAAAGCAAGTTTCGCGGTCCCCTTGACGGCTACCCTGGTTGCAGAAAAGCAAGGTTTAATGGAAGAGATTAAGGCCATTGAAGCACAATTTACAACCAGTAAACATGAATTAAGGGCAATTTATATTCAGGAGATGTTTGATACACTACCAGATTCGGTCGGTAAGGTCACATTTCAATACGTTTCATATAGTGGCAAACAACTAAAAAGTGACGATATTTTCAAGCTTTTGCAATCTGAACACAACATTAACTATGATTACAAAACCAGTTATGGATCAATCGCTTCACAATCTAGTAATATATCATTCCGAATGATTGAAGACCAAGTAAACCAGGAGGAAACTTATGCTGAACGGGAGGCTTGGTTAATGTTAAAATCGGGAAATGAGCAAGAATTGAAGAAAAAAAGGCTTGAAGAGCTGGAGGGGCAAATTGTAGCAATCGAAACAGCAAGTGCTAAAACGCTCAGTGGAATTAAACCGCTTTCGGAAATCGATCCAAGGCTCAAAGATCAAGACTTATTGTTATACCTAATTGAAAAAGGCTATATCGATGAGCAGTTTAGAAATTATATGAATTACTTTTACCCGGAAAGTATTTCGAAACAAGATCGAGAATTCATTCTGGCGGTCATTTATCAAAAAAATGTCTCTTATAATTTCAAACTTGATCAGATCGTCGAAGTGATCAGCCAAATTAATACTTTGGATTTTGCCAAACCCCAACTGTTAAATTTAACTATTACAAACTATTTATTCGAACATCCCGACGAGTTCATTGAAAAACGCAATAGGCTTATGCTTCAAATTGCAAGTGGCAAAACAATTTCAACTGGATTTATCAAAAACTACATAGAAGAAGGCAGTGTGAAAGGCGTATTCTTAGCAGAATTGGCAGAATATTGGCCGAAGTTATGGGATTATCTACAAATAGAATCCAACTTGCCAATTGAAACCCTTCATAAGTATTTAAAGTTACTGCTCTACAATGCATCAGATGAAGCTTTAGAAAAGCTGAATACCAGTAAATTGTTAAGCAATTACATCGCCTCAATGGAAAATTTTATCGAATTTTCTTCGGACACGCCGGATGCTCAGCGACTTCAAACAACAATAAAAAGCCTTCTTGTAAAATTTCAAAAATTAGCAGAATCAAATCGTGAGAACGAACTTCTGAAGTTTATCTATGAAAACAACCTTTATTTATTTAGCCCGGATTTTATTGAGTTTTGGTATAAACTTTATGCTGAAGATCCGCATGAAATCGAAAACCTAAAATCTAAAAACTATACAACTATACTAAATACCAACCTCACATCGCTGACCCTCTATATTGCCTCGGATATTGCAGAATATGTTTCAAAAGTTCTTTTGTTCATCGATACCAATACTAGCGAATCAGAGGATACCTTTGTCAAATTAATGAACACGGTTGAAAATAGTAATCTCTTGATTCGCGTCATGGATAAACAAAACGTGCAATTATCTGACATCAGTGAAGTAACTGATAGTATTTTATGGTCGCATCTATTACAGGCAAATAGTATCATAGCGAATTGGAATAACGTAACCCAATACTGGTCTGTAAATGGATTTGATCAACATCTTATTTACTTCCTGAATAAACAGGAAACTTATCGAGTATTGCAGCGACTATTAGCCAACGATGTCAACAAGCTCGATAGTGAACAATTACTGACCTTTTACAAAAAATTGGTAGAAGAAGATAAAATTGAATATAATGCTTTCGTGGCTTTAATCGATGGCATAGCTTACCAATTTTCCGAAATTGACTTTACTGCAGTTAGTGATATTAAAACCGATGTATTGATACAAAAAGACAAGTTGCAACTTACTGAAGAAAATTATTCCGGTTTAAAAACGGTTTATTACAAAAACATACAATTGTTAGAACGCTACCGTGTAACCCTCCCTTAGTTCGGACTGATGTTAAATAAACTAAATTATCTGTTATTTACGTTTTTTCCTTATTAAA
>JAJDMX020000707.1:0-10261 GCA_022345685.2 Nothomitra cinnamomea | reverse complement strand
CAGGGCCTGTGCGGAGGAGAGCCCGTAACGGTTGTTTTTCGTTTTAACCGCCTTGCCTGAGGATTTGGAATATTTGAAATAAGCTTGGTTGGGTCTTGCGGAACGCTGGCTAGGGTTTGCGCAGGGCCAACATGTCGAGAAATGGAAGAGTAGGCGGAGAAAAGAGGATACCATGTGGATTAAATCTCAGGTTGGCCCTAGGAGCACGGCAGCATCTTGATCTACTTAAAGGACGAAGATACCCTCTTCGTTGCTCTCTTTCCTTTTCTCTCCATCTGCAGGCAGGACTTCACTCTCTATTCGAGCATCTACTACTATCGCTTTCTCCTTTAAACACTACATTTACATTCTTACAGGCCTAGTGCCCAATTATTTCAATTCAAGAGATATCAGAAGACACCCAACCGATATAAACCTCCGAACAATAAGACAAAATGGTTCACGCAACATCAGCCCTTGCTGCTCTTCTCTCCATTCTCGCGGCCTCCCAGATTGCCCTTTCGGTTCCGACGAGAAACCAGAATAATCCTAAACCCACCGTCAGCAAACACGGCCGTCCTACTAAAGGCGTCGTTGGTGCTGGTGCCGGTGCCGGTGCAGCAGTAGCTGGTTGCCTAGCCCCGACCACAGGCAAAGCAACAGCGGGAGCAGCAGCAGCAGCTAACGCCAAAGCCCTCTACTTCATGACGAACGACGCCAGCAATTCCATCGTAGCCCTCAAAGTCGGTGCGGACGGCAAACTCTCCGACGGTTCTGTGACGTGCACTGGCGGTAAGGGTGCAAACGGGATCGAGAATGGTGCGCCAGCCCAGCCCGATAGCTTGTTCAGCCAGAGCGCTGTTCGAGTAGGGAACGGGATGGTTGTTGCTGTGAACCCCGGGAGCAACACCGTCACGGCTTTTAATATCGACCCGGCGGATCCGACGAAGTTAAAGATGGCTGGGATGCCACAGGGCACCCTGGGAGAATTTCCTGTCAGTGTTGGTATCTCCGACAAACTCAGCATGGGTAAGTTCACCAAATCACGCTCTCTTACCATCCATAGAGATACGGAACCTAGCTAACACTCCTCCCATCTAGCCTGCGTAGCCAACGGCGGTGCCAAAGCCGGAATATCATGCTTCTCAATGTCCGCCGCAGGCCTCAAACCACTCGACAAGGCACAACGCCCCTTCGCCATCGGGCAAACCACTCCACCAGTTGGTCCCCTCGGCACAGTCTCTCACACCTTCTTCAACGCAGACTCCACCGCGCTCATCACAACCGTAAAAGGCGACCCCACAAAGAACAACACGGGTTTCCTGTCTGTCTTCCCCGTCGTCAACGGTGCCGTATCTACGGCCGAGGTCCGGAGCTCCCCCGCTGGCACAGCCGTGCTTTTCGGGAGTGCAAACGTAGGCGGGAACGACATCCTCGCTACCGACGCCTCGTTCGGCGCGGCTACCATAACCGTCGATCCGACCACACACATCGGGACCACGAAAGCGACCACCAAGATCGCAGATCAGAAGGCTACGTGCTGGGCCGCGCTCTCCCCTGCCACTGGTACAGTCTTCGTCACAGATGTTGCTGTGAACCATTTCGTTGAGATTGATCCTGCGAATGGGAATATCGTTGCGTCTACAAACTTGACGAATGGGAATCCGGGGATGATCGACCTTACTGCGGCGGGTAACTTTATCTACGCTCTATCACCAGGAAAGGGTGCCGTGAAGACCGCTATTACGGTTATGGATGTCAGCGGCGGTAAAGGCACAGCGAAGGAAGTTCAAAACTTCAATCCTAGTACGAGTACGGCGAATGCGATGGGGATGACGGCGTTGCTGTGAGCTTCTTTAAGGTTGTAAGGGGATGACGGAGTGGGGTGCGACGAATGCATCGTTAGAAAGGTTTTTGGAAAAGGGATATGGGGGTTTTCTGATTCTGCTTTGTATATTATGGGCTTTCTCCGGAGGTCTGATTTTACTTTGCCCGCTATGTAGCACTACGAAAAATGTAGTTTAGTGGCACCTGAATATTTTTTCTACTTGAAAAGCGATATTTAGAAACGTACATCTGATGCCTTCCGTGATTTTATTGCCTTTCGGATATACATTTCGATGCCAATCCCTGTATAAGCGCAATTTCTAATTCAGCTTCATTGACGGAGTAGTGGAGACGATTTGGGGCTGAGAGATTGTAAGTGCAAGCGTCTGGGCAATACACAAGGCCAAAATCACATATTGGTACTACGGAAGACGGGATATACATTTTCCTTTTGGACAAATACTAACACGATGTACGACTTCAAGCGGCTTGTTGACGTAAGGATGTCATGTGGATGAATTTTTTGAAGTAAGAAACGATAGCGGTTGGTCGTCCCTGATCATCGCGATTCCTCGAAGAGATTGAAGCTGCAGACTATCTATATTTCGGCGACTGGCAGATGGGATGCACCTCCCCAATTTCAGATGACATCAGATTCACGTTGCCGTTTTCCACCCAGCGCCGCACGTTCCCGTACCTCCTTTCTACGGAAGAGAGATTTTCGCCGCGACACCAAGCCCAGCACCAAGCCTCCAGCTGCCACTTTTTATACTTGATCCTCCACCCGGCTACCAAAGGCGAAAAAGGGGTTGTGTTCTCCAACGCCCAATTCCGCCTGGGGGGTCGAAAGCTGAACGGCAGCGGGCTCGGTGGCAACGCGCTATCTGTGGCGACCGAGGTATCCTAAGCAACTTGGCAACAACCCGCTCACACGGAAAATTTCCTTGTCGGCCAAAACGATAACGACGAGAATGATCGCCGCCCAGGGGTTTACGTGGGATACCTCTTAGCCGTGCTGGGCACACAGCGGGCGTGTCCGTCTTACAGCGTACTGCACTGGGATCCTCCTAAGTCGTGAAGTAACCTTGGCCAGCAGCACGAAGGGATCCCCGTAACGCATCGCACGAGAGAACATGGATTTGGCCTTGCACGGATACGCGCTGTATCGGCACGACGTGATGGGTTGTGGGATTCTTTCTCTTGGGCTTTCCGGGCAACGCGCCCGATAACGCGGTATTTATGGTTTTTGAGATCTTGGTAGGTATGCTGGAGGAGCTGCCCTGTTGATTTTTGTCAACGGCTGTTTCTTCATAACCTTCAAACCACACTCGTTCAGCCTGCTTTACTGCTGTTGCTGCTGTTCTTTATTAAGTACTTTTCTTTACGTTGAGAAGAGGTACTATACACTCGTTTTATTCTTGAACTTCTGTTTCGCTTTTTATCCTTCTTGGCCGACATCTCCTTAATCGAAGGAGGGTTATCGCTACGGAGATCTATTAATCGAACTCGGATTGATATATCGTTCTCGATCATTGGCCTTCGTGGTCTAATTGTCTCTAATGTCTACCTCTTTTCGTGGCAGTCCCGTGGTGCTGATACAATGGATTGTGACAATGCTTCTTGGTGTGCTTCTTACGGGCCCGCAATCTTCAATGGTATCTGCGCTTCATTCGACAGACACTATTACCAGCGGTGGTGACAATACCAGATCAGGATATCAGCCGTATGTCTAGTCCCAACTTTCCTCAAGTCTATCGAAAGTCAGGCTAGATAGCTAATCCACGATCTTCACCTCTAGAAATCATAACATGGATCCCGCTATCATCGGCAGCCCACAATTCGACATCCTGTGGAGGAAAGAGTTACTGGGAAATTACAGAGGATTTCAGGAGCAGGTCTACGCTCAGCCTTTGGTGTATACTCCTACGAACAAACAATATGTGTATATCAGCACGCAGATGAATTGGGTATACAAGTTGGATGCCGTTACCGGGGATATTGTGGCTTCCAGAAATCTTCATATTCCGTTTTTGGTCGCTGACCTAGAGGGATGTAATGACATTGCCAACTGCGTCGGAAATACCGTAAGTGCTTCCACCACAATGTATTGGAACGGTCCCACTGACGCTTTTATTCCTAGGCAACCGGTGTGATTGACCCCGCCACAAATACCTGGTACCTAACCACAAAAACCTACCGCGACCAATCAGACGTCGAAAAAGGCCGCCTGAACGGTCGCTACTACATCCACGGCCTCGACTGTGACACCCTCGAAGAGCGCCCCAACTTTCCCATCAACCTCGAAGGCACCGTCGCGACTAACAATCCGATCCGCGTCTTCCAAGGCGGGATCCACCACCAGCGCCCCGCGCTAATTCAGACGGGTCCGTACGTCTATGCGGGGTTTGCATCGCATTGCGTGCAGTACAATTTCACTGGGTGGGTCATCGGATGGCACAGCACCTCAGGGAAGATCGTCGAGGCGTTCGCTACGGAAGGTGGACCCGAGTTTGGAATGAACATCAAGGGCGGTGGAATTTGGATGTCTGGTGGCGGGATTGCATCGGACAACAATAAGAGACTGCTTTTCGGGACTGGGAACGGATATGCGTCACAGTTGCATGGAACGCCGGTGCCGGGGAGACAGCCGCCGAGTGCGTTGGAGGAGGCAGCTGTTAATATGGCGATCAGTGATGATGGAAGTTTGAGCGTCGTGGACTTTTTTATGCCGTTTGAGAAGGAGCAGTTGGATGGGGCAGATAAAGGTAATTCATTCTTTATCCTTTTTTGGTTTTGCAGCATTCGGGAAACATAGCTGATACTGGGACAATAGATCTTGGGACGTCTCCGCTAGTACTCCTTGACCCGACGACTTTTACTGCTCCGAAAGTGGCCCGTCTAGGCGTGATTACTGGTAAATCAGGAAAAACTTATTTCCTAAATATCGATGACCTCGGTGGTTACCAGATGGGGCCAAGCAAGGGGGATGCTGTTCCACAGGTCACACAGAATCAGAACTCCGTCTTTGCTGGTGCTGGCTCGTATCCGCTGGAAGGCGGATACGTCTATGTTAACGTCGTTCAGTTCCCGACGCAGGTGTTTAAATATAGCGTCTCCCCTGGTGGGGATCCGGTTTTTACAAAGGTTGCTGAGTCCAAGGAGAGCTCCGCTTTTGTTTTGGGCGTCGGCCATGGTACCACCACCTCGTTGAATGGCCAGCCTGGAACAGGCCTCTACTGGGTATCTGATACCCAAGGTTACAACCTCCGTATCTACAAGGCTGTTCCAGTCAATGGATTTTTGGAATCCGTCAAGCTCATGAATATTCCCGGTCAGGCGAAGTTCAGCAGACCCGTCTTTGGTAATGGACGCGCCTATCTTGCGGCATCTACTGGCGATGTTGTTGCTGTCGGATCTCCAACCAATCCCCCTTTCACTTGCATGTCTCCATACAGCTTTGGTGATATTATCGTCGGTCAAACGTCCGCAGCCAAGACGATCTCCTGCAAAGCGAACATCAACACGCAGGTAAACTCTATCGGACTCAGTTCCCCAGCTAACTTCGTGCTCCAGGGCCTTCCAAGCCTACCTTTGGGTGTTGCGGCTGGCCAAAATCTTACTTTCCAGGCTACCTTTTCGCCATCTGGGTCAGGGCCGTTGTCAGATGATATCTATGTCAATACGACTAACGCCGTGGACGGTTTCTCTGTCAACACTGCTATTGCAATCAAAGGACAAGGGAA
Organism: Nothomitra cinnamomea; assembly: GCA_022345685.2. NCBI lineage: Eukaryota > Fungi > Ascomycota > Geoglossomycetes > Nothomitra > Nothomitra cinnamomea. The sequence goes on along the minus strand of JAJDMX020000707.1, from coordinate 4,712 downwards.
ATCCGTTAACCCCGTCCTAGCTGTCAATCCTAACCTGGTATCCTTCAGCGGATTCATCATCGGGGAAAATCCAAACGGCGTTGTTTCATCTTTCATCATCAGCAACCTCGGAGAAGGCACTCTTACCATCTCAAAGTATGACTTTTCGCCAATATCTGAGACTGGACCGATTGCCGAACCCACCGTCGCTGCGAATGGAGATCAATCTGTGGGTCCTTTCACTTTCAAAGGACTACCGCCCACGATACCTGGGAATACTCAATTGACAGTTACGGTCAACTTCAACCCGCAGGCAGCCGGAAACTTCGCGCTCTACCTCAATGTCAACTCCAGTGGTGGAAACAAGAAACTTACTGTTGCCGGCACCGCTGGCGGGTATCCGAAGGCTCTTCTTGAATTTGAAAAAGCCGATGGATCGGGCTGGGTCCCTTACCACAATGCTACTGCCTTTGACTTTGGCTTTGTCTATCAAGGAACCACTAAGAATCTTAACATGCGTCTTTCTAATGTCGGTGGTCCTTCCGCAGGCATCTTGCATGTAACTGTATCCAAGCCTCCGATCGGTGCCGGACAAATCGTCGGCGCTCGCAACAGCATTGATCTCGGAGAAGGTACCACGGTCGGTCCCGGCGAGTCTAAATCTGCAGTTCTCTTCTGCTCCGTCCCCAAGGCTCAGGTCAACACCAACTCCTACGACGCATCTACTACTTGGACTATGAACACCGGTGACCCCTCATTTGGGCATCAAGTAATCCAGTTCCACTGTAAGGCAATTGCCGAGCAGGTCGGTCCTCTCCGCGCCGATTCTTCAGGCCAATACCGCTATGTTGGGTGCTATAAGGAGAATAACCCAGGCCGTCAACTCGCCACTCAACTCTCCGGCACCGACACCAATACAAATGGCAAGTGCCAAACAGATTGCAAAAGCGCGTCGGCCAACTGGATATTTGCCGGAACTCAGTACAGTCGGGAGTGTTGGTGCGGAAACACGATTCCCGCGCTCAAGGTCGGAGATGTGAACTGCAACTTTGGATGTTCTGGTAACCAATCCCAGACGTGTGGCGGTAATGGATTTAACTTGCCTGGATCATATATCAGTTTGTTTGCGGATGCGAATCGATTTAATCCTAATGGGATAGTGAATCCGACGACGGCCGCTGTGGGACCTGTTACCCCGACCGCGACGCCAGCTGGCCCATCTCACCCGAGCGCTATTGCACCGAACTATGCGTATCAAGGTTGCTATACGGAAGCTACGGCTGGCAGGGCTCTTACCGGAAAAACGATCAATACTCCCGATATGAGCCTCAATTACTGTGCTGGGAACTGTACCGCATTTACCTATTTCGGCGTCGAATACGGAACTGAGTGCTACTGCGGTAACACACTCTCTCCTGGCTCCGTTCTTGCTGCCAATCAAGGAGACTGTAATTTCCTCTGCCCTGGCAATACGTCACAGTACTGCGGAGCTGGCAATCGTGTAGATCTATACAAAGCTGGTGCGGCTGCGCCAGCATCCAGTACAACCGCGGTCTCTCCACCGGCATCTCCGACCCCCACAGGCCCCGCAGTCGTAGCCGCCGTCGGCTCCTACATCTTCCAAGGTTGCTACACGGAAGCCACGACAGGCCGCGCCATCAACGCCAAAACTCTCAACGCCCCTGACATGACCCTCGAGAAATGCGCGATAACCTGTACGGGGTACACTTATTTCGGCGTTGAATACGGCACCGAATGCTACTGCGACAATACCCTTGCTCCTGGTTCCGCTCTCTCCTCAAACCAAGCCGACTGCTCCTTCCTCTGCCCCGGGAATAAATCTGAATTCTGCGGCGCCGGCAATAGGTTAGAGATGTACAAACTCACCTCCGCCGCCGGAGCTACAACGGCTACCGCAGCTGTAGTCACGGCCGCTGCCCCCGCGCCCTCCTCAAGCCCAACAGGCCCCTTCCATCCATCAAAAATCTCCCCAAACTTCTCCTACCAAGGCTGCTACACTGAAGCCACCACCGGCCGTGCTCTTTCAGCAAAGATCCTCAACGCGCTAGATATGTCCCTCGATAAATGCGCCGCCGCATGTGTTGGATATACGTATTTTGGTGTTGAATACGGCACAGAATGCTACTGCGGGAACACGCTCGCCCAGGGTTCGGTCCTCGCGGCTAACCAAGCGGATTGCGAGCTCGCATGTCCCGGTAACGGGACCCAGTTCTGCGGCGCGGGGTTGCGGTTAAATTTGTATAAAGCCGCGTCCGGCGCTGGCGCCACTACGACGACTACAGCAGCTGTTATGGGCACCGCAGCCGCGGCTACACCAACGGGTCCGGCGATTAAGTATACGGTAGGCCCGTACACCTATCAAGGCTGCTTTACGGAAGCCACGACCGGTCGGGCTCTCTCTGAGAAGACGCTAGCGAATAATGATATGACGCTTGAGAAGTGCGCGGCTGCCTGCGCTGGGTATACCTATTTCGGGGTTGAGTATGCGGGGGAGTGTTACTGTGGGAATGTGCTTGCGACTGGGAGTGCGAACGTTACGGCGGCAAGGCAGGGGGAGTGTAATATGGTATGCGCGGGAGACGCAGGGGAGTTTTGTGGGGCAGGGTTGAGGCTGAGTTTGTTTAAGGCGGTGGGGACTTGAGGAGGAGATGGTTGAGGGTGTAGATTGTGTGTGTTGCGGAGTCCAGGGAGGAAAAATGGGGTTAGAGGAGAGAGCGGTGGGGAAATGTTGATGTGAATACATACATTTATAGGAAGGTTACATTTTTTCTTTATAGGAAGGGTTGATATTTAGCCCCTAGCGTTTGCGTAATCGGGAAATGCATTTTATTGGTTATGGGGGTGTAGAAGGCTCTCGATTCTTCCGTAGGATGTGGTGCATATATACATACAAGCCCTTGCATTCTGCCGGAGGTCCTATATATAAAACCGAAAGGATCTTGACGTAGAAGACATGCTACACTGCCTTTTTCCAAAAGCGGCTTAGTATATAGGTTCCTTTGTACACTATAGCCACAAGGTAGCCCCATGAATGCCACACTTGCAGGCGCATATATACACAGGAGCCCCTTATGGCCATATCCCGACGTTGGCATATATATATGAGGCCTTCCTGCGAGCATATATGTTTTGAATCTACATAGGCTGAAGAACCCTCTGCGGACATGGAGACCGGCAGGGCAACTGTGCGTGGGGATCACTTGGGACCGTGAAGCAACCTTGAACTGCTAGTACACATGTAAGAGGTCCCCAGATATCTTGGAAAAACTTGTCGATAAGCTCAACAAATGGTCCTGGCAATACCGGATGATCTGGAAAACCCATCAGACTCATATTACTCGCACGGAAATTAAGAGAGCGTGGTATGATGACCTGACAGCGGCTCTTGTTGAAGCGGCTCAGTTAAAGACCGAGATAAGTAGGTGTGGGCTAGAGATGTACGCTCTGGCTTATACTGGGTACTGGATTGCTAGGGAAACCCAGAGCGAGATGGAATTACCGGAATATATCACCCTGCCAATGGCAAGTTGTCTGGGCGAAGAGCAGACGAGGCGGCTAGTCAAGTTGCGGGATATAATAGAGCAGAAGGCGCTCGGGAAAGCTGACATCTTGATCAACACACTCGCCAGTGCCATCCCCCCAAAGCTGAGAGCGTTCAAGACCCTTGCTCTCCTTGTGGATGAGGCTGCTTAGATCCACGATGAAACTTTGATGGTGGGTGTTATGAATTCGCCAGCCGCAGTGTCACTGGTCCTAGTGTGAGACTGTCGACAGCTACACCCGACGATCCTCTCCAGCAACGGGGGAATGAGTTCGGCGAGCGGTTGGAATATTTAACATTTGCACGTCTTCTGGCCGCCGGTATCGTTTTGATGAAACTCAATAACTACTGGATGGGCCTAGCACTATCTGATTATCTAAGTCGGATGTTTTATGAAGGGAAATTGATTGGCCAACCGTGCGTTCTGCAGCCGTCTGCAATTGCAAGGTCCTTCTTCGCAGTCATTGGAAAGGAAAAGCATAGGTTCGCCTTGGACGTCCTAGGCTATTCATCAAAAGTCCCAAATACCGAGACCAGCGTGAACAAAGCATTCGCCATGCCTTACGGGGGAACGAGGCCCATCCGCCTTGGACTTAAGGTGTGTGGGGAGGAGGCCGGACTAGAAATGTTGATGGATACTGGAGTCTAGACGATCGACAGTTTCCGAGGGTGGGAGCCGCGGGTCGTCATTCTAGATATGGTTTTTGCAAATTATGAAGAGCCCTTTGCATTCGGGTTCCTGAAGCAGGAGAACAGGCTCTGTGTCGGCCTAACTCGAAGTAAATCTATCCTTTGTCTCATTGGCAATCTAACGTCGTACAGTAGGTTCAAAAAAGTGTCCGTACGCCTCATCGGCTGCCACGTTGTCGCCCATCTACCCACAAAAACCCCCAAAAACCCCTAGTAAATAGAATCAAAAGTTAAAGATGGCCATTACGAAGAGAAAAGAACACTCACTTGAAAAGAGGGCCGCTATTGTGGCCTGGCGTCGCGCTGGGAAGTCTCTTGTCGAAATTTCGCAAATTGAAAAAATTGCAAAGAGCACCGTTCAAACCATCCTAGACCGATACCCGAAAAATTCCGACGAGTCCCTGGCTAGTAAAAAGCGTCCTGGACGTCCTTTAAAAGTTTCTGCGAGGGGGGAGCGACTTTTGGTTCGTGCAGCAAAGGC
>JAJDMX020000706.1:0-10268 GCA_022345685.2 Nothomitra cinnamomea | reverse complement strand
CGCATGGTGCTCATGTTGTCGAATTTCGCGAAGTGTCGAAAGCCCGGGTGCTGTCGAAAGCCCGGTGATATACTCTAACTAGACGATTAAAATAAAACGAATAAACTCGATTCCCTCCAATCCCTACACGGTACAGATGTGCGGGGTCACTCAGGAAGTGAGCTACTTCGCGAAGTGAATGACTTTCTGGGTGGCCCAGACCACTGAAGAAGTGCGCATACAATTTAAACCCAGGAATCACTTTTAGTAGCACTCCAGCTATGGGTCATCAATGAAAATAACCGTGTATCTCCTATGCAAAACATCTACAACCCGAAATGTAACTGTTGGAAATTGAAGCTGTTGACGCTTTAGTCAGCATCCATGGATGCTGACTCAGACATTACCCAAACAAAAGCTTTCCTTTCGTCGCGCCTGTAGCTAGCCTCAACCAACTCAGAATCATCCTCACCGTCCTTACTGTTTCTCATCAATTGCTTGAGCGCAACGTGATTTTCTATCTTCTCCAACAGTAACAAAGGAAGACTCCTTCATTGCCTTATATGTCAATATGTCAATTCCATCGTTATCCCAAAATTATTTCCATTATGTAACTAAGTGTAGAGCTGCTGTGTGCTGTAATCGATCTATCAAGGCACACTCCGGACGGAAGTGCAAGGGCAGATGAAGGAAGAGACAAACTGGTTTGACAATTATTTGCACGTTAATCTGGAAAGGGTAAAGGCGACCGGGGTGGCGCTAAAATTTAGGCTTACATAGAGGCAGTAGTAGGCCCATAACATCTTTTCTTGTGGGCACTTCCTCAATGACCTAGACCAGTTGAGAAGTCATACCGTTCCCGAAGTGCGCGACTTCGCAAGTGGACCCGCCCATTTCCAGGATTCCCGATTTAAACCGGCCCGGAACAAGCCGGTCCCCAACTTCGCCTAGCTCGCGCTTTAAAGCGGAATACCATTCACAGTCTTAAATACTTCCCATCTCTCCTACCAGTTGCAATACCTCCCAAATATGTCCGGAACACAATCAGCTTCAACGGAACCTGAGCTTCCGGCCGACGAAATCCACCTCTACACCTATTTCCGCTCCTCCTGCAGCGCACGCCTTCGTATCGCCCTCGCCCTCAAAGGCCTCCCCGCAACCTACCATTATATCAACATCCTAAAGGGGGAACACAAGGAGCCAACATACGCCTCGCATAATCCCTCCCAATCTGTCCCGACTCTTGAAGTAAAATCAGGCTCATGCACGGTCTCGATAACGCAGTCGATCCCCGCCCTAGAGTATCTCGATGAAGCGTACCCAGAGACGAGGCAGCTGCTGCCGGAGATAAAAGAGCTGAAAAAAAGAACTCTGGTCAGAACGCTGTGTGCCGTCATCGCCTCAGATATACAGCCCGTGACGAACATGCGCATTCTAAAGCGCGCCCAAGCCCTTTCCGCGACACCGGCCGAAACGGCGAACGTGTGGGCGAAGGAGTTGATGTATGAGGGTCTGAAAGCGTACGAAGCAGTATGTAAGGATGTTGCTGGGGAGTTCAGCGTCGGAGATGAGATTACGATGGCGGACGTATGTTTGGTTCCTGCAGTGTGGGGTGCTGAAAGGTTCGGGGTTGATTTTGGGGACTTGCCGACCGTGCGGCGGGTCTTTGAGCGATTGGGGAAAGAAGAGGCGGTGGTGAAAAGTCATTGGAGGAATCAGAGTGATACTCCGGAGGACTTGATGAGTTGACTGACCATCGTTAGTCGAATGGGCCTCGGGCGATGGCAGATGAACAAATTGTTGGAGTTAGCATCTTGGCGCACACGCCATCTCCAATTTAAATCTTTTCCCGTCGTTTTCCAACATAAATGAAGTCTACAGTTCTCTTTCATCCGTATTTATTTTGGGACCGAGCCCCAATTAGTCGCTTCGGCAGATACCTACTACAGCTAGGTGCACCCCATTGAGTTGTTCTCGCCACTTCGAAAACACGATGCGAGACATTGCCATCATATAACTCTACCACACATTCCCCGAACCCAACACAGCCGTTACTAGATCCACCACGGACACCCCAGATTACGACCTCATCACCATCTTCTAGGAAAGCTCTCTCCTCCCCACCACTCAATTCGATCGATATTGTTCCATTTTTGCTCTGCTCCAGGAGACTTCCCATCGTTTCCGTGTCCTTACCGGAAGTAGCCCCGCTGCCAAGCAGATTCCCGACTTTCATGGGACAACCACCCGCTGAGTGATGTGCTAGCATCTGCGAATACGAGTAAAGCAAGTCGCTAGCATTCGTCTTCGCGATGCGCGTTGTATTTCCACTTTTCGTTTTCAAATCCATCATCAGCTCGATATTATACACATTCCCTGCACAGTCCTCCCTCAGGTAAGGTAGTATGTAGAGACTCTCAATCTCCTGGTGCAAGTCCTCTGTTGGGAAGGGTTCCAAGGCATCTAATAATACGACCCAAGGGTTGATATTTGTTTCGAAGTTCTTAGACAAAAACGGCCCCAGAGGTACATACTCCCAAGCTTGTGTATCTCGAGCAGACCAGTCATTCACCAGAACCAGGCCAAATATATACTGTTTTGCACCCTTGATGGGGGTGGAAGTGCCCATAGCGTTTTCCTTGCATAAAAACGCCCCCACATCCAACTCCATGTCCAGCTTTCCGCAAGGAGAGTAGATTGGTGCCTTGGACCCAGGAAGTAGATTTTGGAGAACTTACATTGTACTCTTGATTCCGGCCAGCGCGGAATTCCGTATAATCGCCAACCTGCATCGGGAGGTATATCCTTATGCTTTGCAAGGGAAATAGTACTTTTTGTTGCAAAGCTGGGTTATTTCGCAAAATCTCGGGAAGTGGTTCGTCCTTGGCGAAGATTATTTGGATATATTTTCGAACTTCCCGATGGGTGGATTGGCCTGGTGCCGCGAAGGCTTTTAGTGTTGGCTGCGAGAAGGCCTTCAGATGCCGAGAGATACCGGAAAGCTTGGAGAAGTCATGGTTTGATGCAAACACTTCAAGGTGGAGGGCGTTTTGACCGATAGCGAGTGCCGGTCTGGGAGAAGGCTCCGAGGGTAACTGATAATGCCAAAAGGAATGCTAGCGAGGGAAAAGGGAGACTCTCTGGATCAAATATCAGCCAGGAAGTAAAAGCCATTGAGAAGGTGGGGTAACGGTGAGAGAAGTTGAAAACCCGGTAATTCCAAGTTTGTGCCCATTAAAACAATTGTGTTGTAGAATCGACTATGTACGAGGGCGAAAGCTAGTTAAGGAATGACTATATTGAAAGCGACGGTGAACTAATTACATGCTACATAGGATTCTAGTCGGCTTATATGTTGCGGCCGATGGCGGCACTGCCACGGGGCAGCGCGCAGGTGCCAACCACCACAAATTGAAAGTCATGACGACAGCGGCCAACCAACAATTAATATTAGCCTAATTCTAGGAGATCCTCCTCCACGTTTGTGTCCGTATCCAAAGCTACGCTGTGATTCCGACGCGACAAGTGCGAAAATAAGTCTACCGCCGGGATCATTGTCTTATCCCAACCCAATGGCCGGGTCAACTAGCGATTGTACACTAGACGAGCAGCCATGGGTGGAGACCACGGTTATCCCCGGCTAGTACCGGAACGGCAAGAGTAGCACTCCGTTGCGGCAAAGAGTCCAGTTAACAGTCGTGCTTCTGGCAGCCGGTAAACTCCGGCCGTCGAGAAAGGCTGTGCGGCTCAGTCGCCAATATTGTGTATTGACGAATAAACCAGCTCAGCCGTCAATGAACGGATTGAGCCAAAACACCAGCAAGATCATTTAAGTTTCTGTAAGACCGCCGAAGGCATCGTGCGAGTCGCCCATCCTCCTGTGGTCACCAGATGCGACGTGGAACAATTACCCCTTCAACCCGACCCATGTGGGTCGCAGTCAAACGACCTGGGCAGTTGAGCCAAGTGACTTTTTACCCGACCACGAAGTAGCTGTGTCCAGAGAGGGTGAAGTTATTGCGGGGGACATGAGCGCCCATCGTGTAATTAGCTGGCAGCCTTGCCTAAAAAGGTAAGAGTAAGTAATGGCACATGCGACAAAATCAAAATTTCTTCCAAAACACTCTAGTCACTTGACTTGTATGGCTGAAAGTTTACCAGGATGTCTGTCCTGAACCTCAGCATAGGCTAGGGGGCGAATTTCGTCTATTAGAAGTATGCTCACATATGTAATTGCAGTATTAATAGTCCCTTTTACCTTTACATATAATACTACCCTACTTCTCTATTGCTTCTACTGGGTCCAGAACTTGTGTTCTAAGCTTTCCTCAATATAGATGACTAGTTATACTGCCATATTAAACTCTCACATAAGAGCTGGGAGAGAATTGACTCTTATATACTATTTTCAATACTCAAAAAGGCAAGTATACAGTGTATAGAGTCTGTTTACTGCATAATTTGTCTACAAACTAATTTGAATAAATATACTGGTCTATGAGGGTAAATATATAATATTTTTCTTTAGTTAAAAAGTCTACTATTGAGTAGAGAACAATGAGCTTGATAATTCAGTTGTAAACTATATGTCACAGACAACCTAAGCCTCATTAGGAACGCCACGGACACGGGAGTGGCGCTGGAACCATTGGACCAGATCGCAAGCCTATGGGACATGGACGGCACAAACGGCTTGGCAAGGATGAACTGAATACGAGGATGAGCGGCACTTGCCGTAGGGACATGGGGGCCAGAACAGAGGTTCACACAATCAATGCCCTCGGCGCTGAGAGCGCGACCTGCAGCAGCTCAGTAAATTGCCCACATCCCTGTCAAGGCAACGACCTTAGCCAGCCACAGTACCGCCAAGACGTCTAGCCAGGAAGCAATCAACTAACAGGAACCACCATGACCTACGGATGAGAAATCATTGGTCGTGGGCGACGGACCAGGGGAGCTGAGAAATAGTTGGCAGCTGAAGAACACATCAACCAGGTATAGTGGGCAGCTCAGGAATAGATGAAGAGTACAAGTCATGATGACTCGGGTTTCATTAGTGGACTCGGCATGAGTCAGATATGAGTCACATCAAGAAAAAAGCACCCCAAATGGTATAAGTTGCCCGTTGGCAGGTGGCTAAGAGATCAGTGAAGAGGTAGCTATAAATATAGTATTAGAATCTCAGGGAAAGCGTCTTTTCTTTCCTCTTCACTGAAAGTCTTGTTAGTTTAGCAATATAAGCTTCATACCAAAGATCATCGCCTAAGATATTTTTTGATATTGGTTACAGTAGGACTGTTTTGCTATCCCAGTATATAAGACTAATATAATTGTCTCACAGTTACCCAAAGAACGCCATGCTGTATACCTGAACACCAAGATAAACTAGGAGACGAGACCTCATTGGAGTTAAATCATCACACTATAATATGTATCTACTTGTTAATATTTCTTTAAATACTACACAATTAGCTCTATCATATAGTGTGGGAACAAAGCCTGAGTAGACCTTTTGTACTACCAATTTTGTAGAATTACTGTAGATATATTAGTGGTTTAATAGGTTACAATAGTAAGTGCTATGAAATTTGTTATATGTGCCATTATTTACTTCCAATAGAAAGAAGTCAAAGTAATTAGTAAATAGATACAGCCTCTAGAGATAGCCGTAAAGAGGTTTTACAGAGCTTGTTAAGCTAGTAACGATTAAGTATCACAAATATTCTAAGCCTTACTAGGAACAATACTGATATAAGAGTATGTGACAATTTAACTTCAATGAGATCTCGTCTTCTAGTTTGTCTTAGTGTTCAGGTATATGGTGTGGCATTCTTTGGGTGATGGTAAGACAAGTATGTTAGTCTCGTATACTGGGACAGTGAAATGGTACTACTGTAACTATATCGAAAGATATCTTGGGTAATGATTCGTGGTACAAAGCTTATATTGCTAAATTAACAAGACTTTCAGTGAAGAGGAAAGGAAAGATGCTTTCCCTGAGACTTCAATGCTATATTTATAACTGCCTCTTCACTGATCTCTTGACTATCTGTCAACGGGCGACTCATACCACTTAAAGTGTTCTTTCCTCAGTGTGACTCACACTTGACTGACGCCAAGTCCAGTAATGAAACCTGAGTCATTATGACTCATAACTCTCTATCCATACCTGAGCTGTTCACTACACCCAGTTGACATGTTCTTCAGCTGTCAAGTGTTTCTCAACTCTCTTGGTTCTTTACCTACAGCTAATGGTTCTTCATCCGTAGGTCATGGTGATTCCTATTAGCCGGTCGATTCCTGGCTAGACTCCTTGGCGGTGGTATGGCTGGCTGAGGTCATTGCCTTGACAGGGGTATAAGTGATTTATTAAGTTGCTGCAGTTTATACTCTCAGTGCTGAGGGTGCTGATTGCGCGAACCCCTGTTCTGGCCCCTACATTCCCACAGCAAGTGCTGCTTGTTCTCGTATTCGATTTATCCTTGCTGAGCCATTCGAGCCGTCCGTATCCTGTAAGCTAGCTATCTGGTCTAATGGTTCCAGCACCACTCCCATGTCCGTGGCATTTCTAATAAGGCTTAAGATATCCATGACAGAGTACTACTACTATTATTGAATTAGATCATGGTTTTATAGAGTTAAGGATAACATATATGGCTCAGCAAGAATAAACCAAATACAAGGATGGACAATACTTGCTGGAAGTAAGTAGGGGCCAAAGCAAGGTTTACACAATTAGCACTCTTAGCACTAAGAGTGTGTTATAGACATTCCGAGCCTCATTAGGAATACCATGGACATGGGAGTAGCGCTAAGACAATAGGACCGGATCGCTGGCTTGTGAGACACAGATAGCTTAAACAGCTCAGCAAGGATGAGCTGAATACAAGGATGGATAGCACTTATGGTGGACAAGTAGGGGCCGAAGCAAGGGTTCACGCAATCAGCGCTCTCAATGTTAGGAGCGTAATCCACAGCAACTCAATAAATCACCCATATCCTAGTCAAGGCAGTGATCTTAACCAGCTACATAACTGCCAAGTGAACTAGCCAAGAAGCGACTGGCCAACAGGAATAACTATGACCTACGGACAAGGAATTGTTGATCATGAGTGAAGGACTAGGAAAGCTGAAGAACACATCAGCTGAGTGTAGTGTGCAGCTCAGGTATAAATGGAGAGTTGTGAGTCACGATGACTTAGGTTTCATTATTAGACTTAGCGTGAGTCAAGTGCAACTTAAGTTGAGGAAAGAACATCTTAATTAGTATGAGTTGCCTGCTGGCAGGTGGCTAAGAGATCAGTGAAGAGGCAACTATAAATATAGAGTTGAAGTTTCAGGGAAAGCATCTTTTCTTTCCTGTTCACTGAAAGTCTTGTATAATGATCTGACTTCGATGAGGTCTTGTCTTCTAGTTTGTCTTAGTGTTCAAGTATATGGCGTGGCATTCTTTAGGTGACCGTGAGACAAGTATGTTAGTCTTGTATACTAGAATAGCGAAATGGTTTTACTGCAACTATATCAAAAGATATCTTAGGCAATGATTCTTGGTATGAAGCTTATATTTCTAAACTGACAAGACTTTCAGTAAAGAGGAAAGGAAAAACTCTTTCCCTAAGACTTCAATGCTATATTTATAGCTGCTTCTTTACTGACCTTTTGGCCACCTGCAAACGGGTGACTTATACCATCTGGGGTATTCTTTCCTTGGCATGACTCACTCTCAATTCACATCAAGTCCAATAATGAAACCTGAGTTGTTATAACTTATAACTCTCCATCTATACTTGAGCTGCCCACTACATCCAGCTGATGTGTTCTTTAGCTGCCAAGTATTCCTCAGCTCTCTTTGTTCCTTACTCATGACCAACAGTTCTTCATCCATGGGTCATGGTAGTTCCTATTGGCTGGTCGCTTCCTGGCTAAACTCCTTAGCAGTAGTGTAACTAGCTGAAGTTGTTACCTTGACAGAAGTGTAAGTGATTTATTGAGTTGCCACGGGTCATACTCTCAGTGCTGAGGGTGCTGATTACGTGAACCTCTGTTCCAGCTCCCACATTCCCTCAACAAGTGCTTCTCATTCTCGTATTCGGTTTATCTTTGCTAAGCCGTTTGAGCCGTTTGTGTCTTGTAGGCTAGCGATCCAGTTCAATAGTTCTAGCACCACTCCTGTGTTCATGGCATTTCTGATGAGTCTCAGGATGTCCGTAACATTGCCGCAGGTTGTACTCTTAGCACTAAAAGTACTAATTATGTGAACTCCTACTCTAGCCTCTACCTACCTAGGGCAAGTGCCGTTTGTCCTTATATTCGAATCATCCTTGCTGAGCCGTACGTGCAGTCCTTAACCCTGTGGGTTCACAATTCAGTCCAATGGTACTAGCGTGTCACGGACATCCCGAGTTTCATCAGGAACGCCATAGATACAGAAGTGGTTCTAGAACTATTAGACTAGATTGCAGGCCTGTAGAACACGAATAGCTTAGCAAGAATAAACCGAATATAAGGATGAATTGCACTTGTCGTGAACAAGTGGAGGCCGAAGCAGGGGTTCATGCAATCAGCACTCTCAGTGCTGAGATTGCAACTCATGGCAACTCAATAAATTACCCACACCCCAGTCAAAGCAGTGACCTCAGCCAGCTACATAACTGCTAAGCGATTTAGCCATGAAGCGACTAGCTAATAGGAACTACCATGACCTATAGACAAGGAACCGTTGGTTGTAGTTAAGAGACTAGAAAAGCTGAAGAACACTTGGCAGTTGAAGGATAAGTCAGCTAGGTATAGTAGGTAACTCAGAAATGGATGAAAAGTTGTAAGTCATAATAACTCAGGTTTTATTATTAAACTCAGTGTAAGTCAGATATGAGTTACGTTAAGGAAAGAACACCTCAAGTAGTATGAGTCACACATTGACAGGCAGACAAGAGATCAGTGAAGAGGCAGCTATAAATATAGAGTTCAAATCTTAGAGAAGGCATCTTTCCTTTCCTCTTCACTAAAAGTCTTGTTAGTTTAGCAATATAAGCTTTGTACCAAGAATCATTACTCAAAGATATCTTTTAATATAGTTGCAGTAGGATCGTTTCGCTATCTCAGTATACAGGACTAACATACCTGTTTCACAATCACCCTAAGAAAGCCACACTGTATACCTGAATACTAAGACAAAGTAGGAGACGAGATCTTCTCAGAGTCAGATCATCATACAATACTACTCCTATGTCCATAACATTCCTGATAAGGTTAGAAATATCCATGATAGTCACACTCTCAGCATTAAGGGTACTTATTGTGCAGACCCTTGCTTTAGTCCTTACTTACTTATAGTAAGTACCATCTATCCTCATATTCAGTTTATTCTTGCCAAGCCATTTATGCCATTCTCAACCCTATAAGTTCATGATCTAGTCTAATAGTACCAGTGCCACTTCTGTGTTGATGGCATTTCTGATAAGGCTCAGAATGTTCACGACACATAAGTCATGTGTGAGTTACATTGAGAGAAGTGCATATCAAATAGTATGAGTTACCCATTAGTAAGTAGCTAAGAGATTAGTGAAGAGACAGCTATAAAGACTATATTAAAATCTTAGAGAAAGCCTCTTTTCTTCCCTTTTCACTAAATATCTTATTAGTTTAGCAATAAAGCTTTGTACTAAGAATCATTGTTTAAGATATCTTTTGATATAGTTGTAATAGAACTGTTTCAATATCTTAGTATATGGGACTAATATAACTATCTTACAGTCATCCCAAAAACAACTGGCCACATACCTGAACACTAAGACAAATTAGGGAATGAGATCTTAACAAAGTCAAATTGTCACATTAGCTTGAAATTAGTTTATTTCAGTAATATTTATAGCATTAGAGCAATTTGCAGTATCTCATGAAAATTAAGCATTTTCCTGTCTTTTTCAATAATGAATCATTATACTAGATAAAAGAAATGTTAAATTGTAAGGGCCAGCCCTAAAGTCAGCCCTTTTTGGATTGCTAAAACAGTGTAAACAACATTAGACTAAATACCAAGTACTGTTACAGCAATGTCATAAGGCTCAAAGATAAAGGTTAATAGTATTTAAAAACTTAGTAATTCTATATACAATGGACTGAATTCCAATGGCTTAAGAATGACAATTTCTATTATATAACTAATTGCTGTTTCTAGAAGAAACAGCTTTCCGGATTTATATATATATATTTTGGGTGCCGGTACAGCCACACCACCTTTTGGTGCGGCCACACCCCCCAGAATGGTACGGCCACACCATGGCGCATTG
>JAJDMX020000705.1:0-10269 GCA_022345685.2 Nothomitra cinnamomea | reverse complement strand
CCCACTGAGCGCCGTCGCCGAGCAGGGTCTGAAATCCCGGCAGCGCCTGCGGCGTCGAGATCACCAGGATTTCACGAATCCCTGCCAGCATGAGGGTCGACAGCGGATAATAGATCATCGGCTTGTCATAAACCGGGATCATCTGCTTGGAGATCGCCACCGTCGCCGGGAACAACCGGGTGCCGGAGCCACCGGCTAGAATGATTCCCTTATACTGTCCTGCATTGATATCGGTCATAAGCCAATTCATCAGTCATGGAATGGACGGCTAGTACAGCCTGGGGAAAACGCCGTCCGGTCATAGACTATCGGCCGCTATCTGCAAAGCGGGAAAAAGGCTTGTTTTTCAGCAAACTAGTCAATCAGATCGAGGGCAATTATGATTACCGTCATCGCGCGTTGACATGGCTCTGGCATTGGTCTGACCGTATCGCTATTCAGGCACCGCAATACAGCAACGGGACACGAATTGAAGATGGCAGAGGCCTCAACATCCTCCCCGGCAGAACAGGTCGTCTACGTGATCGCGCGCGATATCCAGCGCAACGACGCCGTGGGGAACTTTTGCATGCAGATCGCCCAGTTGCTGGGCGAGGCCGGCTTCAATGCCAGACTTGCGGCGGAAAACTGCCACCCCGACGACCGCGCCCACATCCTCGAAATGCCAGAGGCGCTCACGACGATCGAACCCGATGCCGTCGTCCTGTTCCAATTCTCAACCTATGACCCGGCCTTCCCGGCCGTTGCTGCGCTTCCAAATCCGAAGATCGTGTTCTTCCAGAACATCACCCCGGAACGCTTCTTCCGCGGCCATGATGACCACACCGCTGACCTCGTTCGGCAGGGCCTGGATCAGCGCCCACTCTGCGCGCAGTTCGACGTCATCATGGCAAATTCAGTCGCGACCGCCGCAGCGCTGTGTGAGGGCCTGCTTCCTGAAGCAGCAGCAGCGATCGACCAGTCACGCATCATTCCCTGCCCGCCGACCATCGGGGTCGATCGCTGGAAAAAGATCGATGCCGATCACTCTACAGCTCAGGACTATTCGCGCCTGATCTTATACGTCGGACGACTGGTGCCACATAAGGGCGTCGACGACCTCATTGAGGGCTTTGCGAGGCTGGCCCAACGCGATTTGACGGCACATCTGGCTATCGTCGGAGGCCCCGGCAATTCCGAATACGCCGTAGCTCTAAAGCGTCGCGTAGCTACGCTCGAAGCAAGCATCTCTACGCGGATCGAATTCTTCCACGACATCACCGATGCCACGCTCAAGAGCCTCTATCAGCGCGCCGCCGTCTGTACCTCAATGAGTCGGCACGAGGGCTTTGGTGTCCCACTGCTCGATGCTCTTTTCTTCGATAAGCCGCTGGTAATTCGATCCGAGCCTGGCATGGAGGAGACCGCGAGCGGGGCGGCCCTCATCTTAGGAACAGACCCCTCATATGAGGATATCGCCGACGCGCTAGCCGTTGCGGCAAACGATCCAGCTGCTCAGAAAGCACTTGCAGCAGCACGAAACCAGCGGCTAGATGAAATACTGCAAAGATCGGACGGGAATCTTATTTTTGAGGCCATATCTCAAGTTAAAAGCCTCTACGTTGAAAGAACTACGTCAGATTAGCTTGGCCTTTGCGATGAGATTTAATGCAGAGGTAAAATTTGATTGCGCCTATTTGATATTATGATGTTCATTGATACGATAAATCATCTGAGCGGATCGCAACGACGATCTTCCGCTTCTTTACAATCAGCACATCGCTATCATTGAGCTGACTGTACGGCAGTCCATTTTTAGCTTTATGGACCAAATCAAAAAATAACATAGTGTAGGCGATGCACAAAATTCGTCCTTATACTCTTCTGAGAAGCTTGACTGGAGCGCAATCATGCGAAGCAAGGAAGTTCGGATTTTTCAACCGTTTCACGACGAGCTTTCGCGTGAATTTATTGATCCGGGCGCCATTGCCGTCGATTGGACACATAATCCTACACCGAAGCTGCGCGAGGCAGCGATCTATCTTCATGTACAAAGTCTGCTAGATCCTCTCAACGACGACTACGTTGGGGTTTTTTCTCCGAAGTTTGCTATAAAGGCCGGCGTCTCGCTGGAACATTTCATCTCATTTGTGAAATCAAACCCCGGATACGACGTATATTTCATCAATCCATTTCCGCAGCTCGCGTATCTCAGTTTTAACGTCTGGGATCAGGGAGAAGTTTCCCATCCCGGCATTGTCGATATTGCCAAAAGAGGTTTTCAAGATGCGGGCATCGCATCCGAGAATGTATTCGATACTCGGAATGACCAAAGGTCGATGGCATATTGCAATTTTTGGGTAGGATCGCACAGGTTCCTACAATACTATACCAAATGTCTCGAATCCTTGATTGGCATCAAGGACACCGCATTGCAGAACTTGTTGTTTGAGAATACGACTCACGATCTCGGGGCGGCGCCGTTCTTCCCGTTTATCGTTGAGCGTATGTTCTCAAGCATCGTGGTTTCCAACAATGAATTTCGCTATCTGAACTACAAATTTTCAAAGCAGGAAATACTGGATCGCAGTGGCGAAGAACAACCAGTCGTTCAAAAAAGCATGCCCATTGCGGACGAAATGGACCGCGACGACAAGTGGACCGCAGAATTCAGGGCGGAAATAATACAGCACTATATGCGGGCCGAACGCTCAAGCTTGGAACGTTATGCGCGCATGGGACTGCCTTTCGACCTGAAGAAATGGCAGGGAAAATATCTGCCGGCGTTAAAGCACGTCACTTCGTGATAGGTGGGTATCTGACGAGCTCCGCAGACGGGTGGAATTTAGATCACCGTCATTGCTACTTCTATAGCGCAACCTGGAAATATTGAGCGATCGCCTTGCATCAGACTCTCAACGATCCTTACGTCTGCCTGATAAGCATCTTAGTTCCCGTCTATAACACTCCGGGGTGGATTCTTGAGGAGACGATTCAGTCCGTTCTGACACAGACATTTCAGGACTGGGAGTTGTGCATCTGCGATGATTGCTCGACGCTGCCAGAAACGCTCGAGGTGCTTGAACGATACAAAGGCACGGACTGGCGGATCAAGATTTATCACTCGCCGACTAACTTGAATATCGCGCGAGCGACAAATTTGTGTGCTGAAATATCATGCGGGGAGTTCATCGGATTTCTGGATCATGACGATACTCTTGAGCCCGATGCACTGGAGCAAGTTGCTGCAACCCTGCAACAGGATTCATCGATCGACCTACTGTATACCGACGAAGACAAGCTGGAGATCGACGGCCGTCTGACCGAGCCGTACTTCAAGCCGGACTGGTCCCCCGAGCATCTCACATCGGTAATGTATGTGCTTCATTTCACGGTGGTACGGAAAAGTCTGTTCTTCAAGGTTGGAATGTTGCGGCATGAATTCGTCGGAGCCCAGGACTATGACTTTGCGCTGCGTGCAAGCGTACATGCTCGAAAGATTTCGCACATCCCCAAAATCCTTTACCATTGGCGGAAGATTCCTGGCTCCGCAGCGGCTGTCGTGGACGCCAAGCCTGATGCACTCCTCAATGCTCGCGCCGCGCTCCTCGATCACGCACGCGGGCGCGACCCTGAAGCGACAGTCGAACCGGGGCAATTGCACGGTTTCTACCGCGTCAAGTGGAGCGCCGGGTACAGGCCTGACCCCGTAACGCTACTTATTCTGACGGACGCTCGCCGCCGCGACGTTCCCGGCCGCGGCGACGTTCTGCTCGTTGATCATTTCGTTGAGAGTATTCTGGCCAAGTCAACGTTCCCGAACATCCGGATCGTTGTCGTCGACAACCATAATCTCCCGCCGGAAACGCAAAGAAAATTCGAAGACCTCGGCATCACTATTCATTCGCACGCGTTCGAGGGCCCCTTCAATTTTGCGCGCAAAGCCAATTTCTCACTCACGAAGGTCGAAACTGAGGACGTAATTGTGCTCAACGATGACTTGGAAATCATTTCCCCAGACTGGATCGAGGCTTTGCTTTCTTTCTCGCGCCAACCGGAGATAGGCGCGGTCGGATGTCGGTTGCGATTTGCGGATGACCGAATCCAGCACGCGGGCGTCGCACTTGGCCTCGACGCACCATCCATGCATCTCTTCTACAATCGGGCTGCCGATGTTCCAGGCTATTACGGCTTTACCCATTTGGTGCGAAACTATTCAGCGGTGACCGGCGCCGTGCTTGCAACCACCATGTCAAAGCTGCGCGAGGTCGGAGGCTTCAACGAAACCCTGCGCATCGACTACAATGACATAGACCTCTGTTTGAGGCTCGGTGAACGAGGCTATAGAATCGTGTACACGCCTCACGCTGAACTCTATCATTTCGAACGCAGCTCATCGTCGCGTGATGTAACCGATCCGATAGACACCGATAATTTTCTCGCTAGCTGGCAAGAACTGCTGAAACGGGATCCCTATATGAATCCAAGCTTCATTAGGAATCTCAGGAAATCGACTGACAACTATTCTCTATTGACGTGAGGTTCTTAACGATGGCGGACGTGACAGACGCAATCGGCAAAAATTCACCCTCATGCACTGAGGACAGTTCGGCTGTTATTGCCCTCCAGCAACTGCATTTACAGAGCTGCGAGCCTGATGCAGATGATGAATATTCTGCCGTCTTGCGCTCGGGCTTGTTCGACGCTCAATTCTATCTCGCAAAATACGACGACATCAGAATTGCAAATGTAGAACCGCTAAAGCATTTCGTCGATCATGGGGCTCGCGAAAAACGCTCCCCTAATCAATGGTTTGATGCCCATTACTATCACACGCAGCTTGGAGAATTTTCCGGGAATATCAACCCTCTCTTGCACTATCTCGAGCAGGGTGAGCATTTGGGATTCAAGCCGCATCCACAGTTTGATCCGCGCAGCTATAGGAAGCTGTTTCCGGTGGTGGATCAAGCCGGCGTATCAGCGCTCTGGCATCTTCTTCACTTCGGGACAAAAGAATTCATTCGTACGATGGAGCACAGATATGTTCCTCCTACGCCGATCAAGGTGTCGAAACCGCCTTTGCGCCAATGGATACATGATCCACACGCCTCGCTTGGGGTAAATTTCATATCTCCCTTGAGTCGAATAGCAGGGCTCGGCGCCAGCTCCCGCGGCTTCCTCAATGCACTTCAGACGGCGGACATTCCCGTTCATATCGTGGAATGGACTCGCGGTTTTGAGCATCAGCCCGTCGGAGATTTCAATTTCAAAGGCGTTCAGGCCGTTCAGCCGATCAATATCATCCACATGAATGCTGACTTTTTTCACATAGCTTTGAACGATCTTCGCCAAAGCGGCCTCTTCAGATTCGATCAATACAACATCGCTGTCTGGTACTGGGAGCTCTCCTCCTTTCGCAAGGAGTGGATGCCTTGGATCGCCGCGATGGACGAAATATGGTGCGCCTCCTCGTTTAATGTGCTTTCGGTCGATGTCGTATCTGCACGTCCGGTGAAACTTCTAAGACCAGCGGTAGATGAGCCGACCGCGCCTGGAATTTTCGCTCGATCCCACTTTGGACTTAGCGAGGATAGCCGCGCGTTCTTTTACAGCTGTGATTTGTCTAGCCGGATAGACCGCAAGAATCCTGAAGCACTCATTGCCGCGTTTCGCCAAGAGTTCCAAGACTCGCCCCACTATCAGCTCGTTCTGAAAATTGGTTCATCTGTCAATCAGCCAGCGGCAACTCGCCGGGTTTTGGCCGCGGTTGGTGATGCAAAAAACATAATCCTTATTGATCGAACGATGAGCGACGCAGAACTAGCGGATCTCATTCGACATTCGTTTGCATATGTCTCGCCTCATCGATCTGAAGGACTTGGATTGACGATCGTGGAAGCCATGCTGAGCGGTTGCCCCGTGATTGCGACCCCCCATGGCGGCTCGTCTGACTTTGTTTTCGACGAGATTGCCCGTCCGCTTAAGCACGGCATGATTGAAGTACAAAGAACCGAGGAACCCTATAAGAGGGGCACCGCTTGGGCTGATCCGCATATAGCCGATATCCGGCGAGCGATGCGTGAGCTTGCTTCTTCGCCGGAAGCTGCTCGAGCGATGGGGTTGCGAGGAAAAGCGTTTGCAGAAAGGATGTTTTCGCCTCAAGCGACCGGCAACGCCATGAAGCAACGCTTACAGCAAGTCTGGACGTCAGGCAGACCTTAAGCGTAAGTCTTTACTTCACTTCGCAGTGAACTCTGTGGTTATGCCAAGATTGCAGCTATTCGCTCGGAATATCGGCGTCCGCACGCATCCAAACTGAAGTCCGCAACGATCTTTTGGCGCGCCGCTTTGATTTTCGATGCGGCGACGCCAGGCCTCTCAAAAATGGAACGCATGTGAACGGCAGCTTCCTCGATCGAAGGTTCGAACCACTCCTGATCGTTCCAATGAATATAGTGACCTTTCAGTAGCGGCTTGAGATGCCCTCCTACCAAAAATGCTGTATCGCGATTGCAGAAATCCCGGTTTCCGCTGTAGTCCGAAGCAATAACGGGAGTTTCCAGCAGCATCGCCTCGGCCATGATCCGGCCGAAACCTTCAGATCGGTGCAATGAAACCAAGGCATCAGCAGATGCTATGAACTGCAATAGGTGCGGGCGATCCCAAGTCTCATAAATGAGCTTAATTCTGGGATCGTCATCAGCAAAAATCTTCAACGCCATCAAAATTGGGTGCTGGTTTGCATTCATCGCTTTGATGACAAGGCCAACGTCGCGGCGCTCTCCTTTTGGAAAGGCAAGCTGAAACGCCCGAATAACTCCAAGCGGATTTTTACGTTCGTAGTACGAGAAACCATCGAAGATAAAAACGAAGTTGAATTGGTCTTTGGGAAGTTCTGGCACCGCTTCCCGCCCCGGCAAGACCGACATATCGACCGTTACCGGAAGGGGCATAAAATAGATCGGTTTCGACGTTATCGATGTTTGACTGTTCATGCTGAATTGGGTCGACGACCATATCTCATCCACAATCTCGTGCGGTAGCGACACAGATTTAGGCCATCGCGATAGTTCCCACGGCCAGTAACCGATGAGATAATCCGCGGAAAAGACATTTAGACCTTCGAACTGCTCTTCGGCAAGCATATCAAAAGCTGATAGCGCGAAGATCCTGACCTTAGCGTCTCGCAAATCAGGCGAAATGAATTTTTCGAATTCTTTGCCAGCAAGATTCGGTGTCGGCAGCGAACGTCGCGTATGAAACAAGCTAATATCAAGCTTTGTTGCCTGACTGAGGCTCGTAAACACAGTACGAGCATCTTCTCCTTGTCCGCTTTCCGCGCGTGGAAAGCCGACAATTTCGACGTCAATTCTGCCACGACTGGAAATATTCAGAGATGACGTGGCGTTAGAAGCCGTACGTATGGCAAGATCTGAACAATCGAATCCAATCCGATATATACGCCGCCGTTGCTCCTGCCACCACCAGTTCAAGGCTGCACCAGTGGAACAAGGCAACAATTCATTGGATACAATAGTCCTCGCAGCCTTACAAAGACTGTCCTGGAGATCTTGGATCGTGCCCGTTCGATCAATGAGTTGCCGTACGAGTTCGGCTGGTTGGTCTGCACTCCAAATGCCCATCAGCGCATTGAAGGCATCCAATCGACCTGGGCTGGTCGAAAATTCAGCCGCTCCAAGTGAGCCTTGACTGGAAAATGCAGAATGAATCCAGTAGTTTGTTACTGGAATATCAATATCTTGCTGTACCGCCAATGCAGGAGCGAACAAAAACTCATCGTGAAGTAGGCGAAACGCCGAGTGTTCCCGATATCCTTTTTCACTCCACCACATCAAAAATCGAACGCGCTGCTCCGGATCGTTCAGATTGTAGATTGCCCGAAGCTCAGGATTGGTCTCGTATAGCCGGAGTAGGTGGCGAGGAATATCCGATGTTTTCGATGCAGAAATACAGCCGAAGTTCACATGAAACCAAAACTCTCTAAGTCGCCGAACGATACTCACTCGAATGTTGAATGAAGCATCACGGGCATGCAGGGAGCGCGCAGACCCCAGCCACCATCCCATGATATTTTCTTTTGTTGTTGTATCGTCGGAATATGAAATAAAATCGAGCTCAGAGTTCAGGCCAATAGCACTCTGCGCCGCAACCTCGGGTAATGTACCTTCTCCCAGAAAAGTGGCTTGGTCCGAGATTGAAACCGGTTGCAACCAATACAGCAGGACATGCAAAGCCAGCCAATACTCGGCAATCCCGCGATCCAGAAACCAATCGACAAATCCGTGAAAACCGTCCAGCGTTCGCATATCAAACAGCGCTCGCAAATCCGACCGGCCCTCGCATATCGTACTGAAAAGCTGTAGAGGTGGTATTACGCCATCGCTTGGACCATCCGGCGCCAACGCTATCAACAAGCCTGCAACGCGCTCAAAAAGCATATTACCAAAAGCCGGGCGGCTTTTGATAATATGTTGTATTGTTACCATCCAGCTATGAAATTCGCCCTCTTTCCTGCGAAGCAGAATCAGGCTTGGCTGCAAAAAGACCTTGAATGGCGCCGCCCCCCCGGAAAAATCGCGGGCACTGTTAAACAATTGGATTAACCAATCGTACGGCAGTCGGTCTGCATCGTCGACGTCCGTGCCCTTAACTTTGAGATACGGACCCAAATCCAAAAGAAACGTAGCCGTGAGCGCATCCGTCTCCGTAAAGCCCGCCCAGTCTTGCAGCCACCAAACGAGAAGCGCATCAACATGAGCCTCTGACAGCAGAGGCACGTTCTCATGAAAATCTGGACCTGCCGATTGCCATCTCAGCAAAAGCGACTTTGGAAGAGCGAAACCCAAACTCGACCTTGGGACATTCGTATCAATCTCAGACAAAATCCCCGAGAGTTGGTTCACGTTCATCTATCAAATCCAGGATTTCGATCACGATACTCTTTGGAAAATTTTCGGCCGCCAAATCCTCACCAGCAGGCAGCGGTTCCAACGAGCCGCCGTTGATCTATACGGCTTCCCAACCCAACGCAATTATTTCGCCCAACGTGCAGTCAGAGCTCCAACCAGTAACTTGCGGCAAAAAAACCTATCCTTCCGAACCCGGTCTGTTGCTCTTGGGAGCCCCCGTTTGCCGCATTGCGAGCGCACCGCCCACTCTGCAATCCCCATCTTGTCCCTTGAACTACCCTGAGAATGCGGCGCAAGTTCACCAAAAAATACTGAGAATGTGTCGCCTTGTAACATCACCTCCTTGTAACGTTTGGTGTTATGGTAATCAAATGCCTGTGCATATGCATAGCGCCCTGAATGCGGTTGCTCGCGCAGCCTAATCCGCGTATTCCCAGCCGCACAGCGTCCAGGGGCTGGTTGATGCTGTCGTTTCGTTGAAGGTGCCAAGGATGAGCGACCCTCGAATTCTGATTACGACTTATCCGGACGCATTTCTGTACCGCGGCGGCGGCGAACTCGAAATTATGGAATTAGCCAACAATCTTAGATTGCTTGGCTTTCGAGTGGACCTGTATGGGCCCAACTCGCAGCCGCTGTCATTCTACGACACTGTCCTGCATTTCTCGATCGTGCAGTCCGGAATGGAGCTATTCCGGAAGTTGAAGAGCGCGAAGCGAACCGTGCTGGTGCCCAATGTGTGGTGGATCGAGCGGCCCAGCGATCACGACCGCGCCAATGCGGAGGAATTTTTCCGCCTTGCCGATCAGATCGTGTTCAAATCCACGGCCGAACTGGAAAACGTCCGCCAATATGTAGCGTTCCCGGACGCCAAGGCGATCATCTGCCCTTGGGGCGTCGATCGCTGTTACGCAGAGCCGGTCAATCGCGAACTCTTCAAGAAGCAGCACGATCTCGATCGATATATCCTCTGGCTGGGCATTATCGAGGAACGCAAAAATCAGCTGACCGCAATCCACGCGTTGCGTGATTCCGAAATTCCACTGGTCTTTGTCGGCGACTATCGGGATCGGCGCTACTATGAGGCGTGCCGGCGCAGTGCACCGGCACATTTCAAATTCATCCCACACATCCAGCCGAAATCAGAAATGCTCCGCTCGGCCTTGCAAAACTGCGACGTCTATCTGGAAGCCTCGCTTGAGCCTGCGGGCATGTCGGCCATGGAAGCATACATCGCCGGACGTCCGCTGGTGATTTCAGAAGGGTCATGGACGACCGAACATTTCGGTGACGAAGTCACCGTCATTGATCCGCGTTCCGAAGCCTCCATATCCAGCGCCGTAAAGGACGTCCTCGCCGG
>JAJDMX020000704.1:0-10270 GCA_022345685.2 Nothomitra cinnamomea | reverse complement strand
GATGTCATTGAGCTGGTTCAGAGCATACAGAGAATCAACTCGCTTCTAATGCAATTAAATATTGACATTTATCATTGCTCTACACCGCCGGGGCTCAGACCTCCAAACTTGATCCAGCCTAATCTCTCTTGAGCGGAATGAAGATCTCTTCAATCCCATGCTTCGTGACTACAAGCATCTGCAGGCCATCTCCTACCTCAATATGCCTCTCCACTGCACTCGTAAACGCATCCCGCACCAGTTCTTCTGTCTCCTTCCGCTTCAAAGGTACAGCCTTCCGCTCCTGTAATGCATGACCCTCCCCAGACCCTGGTACATACTGGTTTTTCAAGTTCACCTGATTATCCAGAAATGGCATAATCAGACTCGCCGCCGCACCGCCAGCACGACACTGCTCTCTCTCATAAGACCCTACCGGATCATACGAATACAATGCCCCCTTCCCTTCCTCATCTAAACCTCCTAGAATCGCATGAACATAGTACGGGAAAAACCGCTTTCCATACAGGATCGTAGATAGACGTTGGGCACACGCCTTAACGGACATGACCTTCCCATGCTGGTACCGGTACATCTTAACGATTGTGTCGAGGCGTTCTTTCAGGGCCTGCCCGTCCGCGGCAAAGCCGACGACGGAAAGAACCAGTGTTGCATTGGTGCCATCGCTATCGTCGCCGCCTATCTTAAAGACTTTGGGGGCGTAGCGGGTGTTAATGTTGTATCCGGAAGTGCTTCGTGTGTCGCCCGCGAGGATGGTGAAGTCGTCGCCCGCGATGCCGAGAGTGGAGCCGCCGTTGTCGGTGTATCTGTTTGAAGGTTTAATTAAGATTGTGCTTCAAAAAGATAGTGAGAGCTAAAATTGAAAGATCTTACGGATAGAAACTGTGCTCTCTATGTTCTCCTGCCACTGAGCTTGGAGTCTGTGAGAAAGAGTAGCCTGGACCTCTGTTTGTTAGGAGGTTTTGACTGAATGGCGCTGCCATATTGAAGTGCAGAGTCTAAGAGAGCTTCTGGATATGAGGATTGAATGAATTGGCAATGCGAGTTTCGTTTCGTGGTAGCTATGTAAGGCCGAGCACAGATTTGACGCGTAGCAAAAAGGTGCCTAGTCGCTTAGTCGCGCTTGCGCTTAGTAATGCTTAGCATGTATGCGACTCTTCGACTTCTACCACCGCATCGACAGCCTGTTCAGGTCGTTTAGCAAAGGTGAAATGCTAGGTCTTGTAGACTACGACAGTGATGGAGATGGCGAACACACCAATGAAGAAACATCAGACATGAAGGAGCAGCAGGTACGCGCCCCCATTCTCTTACAACTCTATTGTTCGGTCTCATTGAACAGTTAACTAACATTGCAGACATTAGATGCTTGCTGCAAACCACATGTTGACTGAACCTGGGCTCAAAACTCAAAAATGTTCTTACCCCTACTATTATGTTTTATAACAAAGATTTCCTGACAAAGCCAGGCATAGACAGGACCGAAGTAGTGCAAAACGGTCTTGAGGCGGAACAACCAGGCAACCAACACCTGAATGCTCAAGTCTCCCACATAAGCGAAAAGGGCGAGCCAGTTATAGATCCAAGCGTAGGCCCTATGGTTGGACCATCCACGCCTCCTCCAGTCTCGGCAGAATCGGCGACTGGACTAAGCTCAAGATCCAGTTCGCCTTACTCGGCGTCCCGCGCCATCATTCGAGACCTCACACTTCCTCCTGTTCCCAATATAGACATCCCGCCTTCGCCACCTGGGTCGCCTCCACCGAGTACAACGGCAAAGTTTGCTCATTTCCTTGAGCTCAAGAAGCAAGGCGTTCATTTCAACGAGAAGCTCTCAAAATCCTCAGCACTGAAGAACCCGAGCCTTCTACAAAAACTTATGAGCTTTGCTGGAATCAGTGAGAAGGTGCAATATGCATCTACATTATCGAAGGGGATTTGGGATCCTGAGGCCTTTCCCAGCTGGGCCTACAAAGAGGAGTTAGCCAAGAGTCAGCAAGAGATCACGAAGCAAATAGAGGAGGAGAGGACGAAAGAGCTAAGAGATGCTATAGATTTTGTCCCGGCAACAGCTTCGGGGGATTCTAGCCGCGGTGGCACACCAGGAGTGTCAGGTAGCGGAAGGGGCCTGGGGCGAAGTACAGCAGAGAGGGTAATGGCTGGACTGGACCGAGAGAGGACACGGCCACCACTGGTGCAAGATTGCGGGAAGCGAAGAGAGGTAGAGCGAAGGAGTGGCAAGTTGCGAGATCGAAGTCGCTCAAGGTCTCGAGATAGGCGGAAACGGACAAGATCAAGATCAAGATCGAGGGACAGGCGGGATGACGGGAGGAACACGCGTGTCAGGGAGTATGACAGACGACGCTAGTATCAAAACAAGGAGGAAAAGCAATACTACGCATACCCGAACAAAACACACCACATATCTAGGGGAACTTGACATGGTAGGATGGTTCCTTTTGACTTCTGCGCTACTACTAGCACCAGGTCAAATCATAGCTCAGCCGGAACGTAATGGAATGCTTTTATTTTTCAGTAACTTTGACCTATATTAAGATCGTGTTGGAAAAATTTCTGCTCATTCGTATAAAGAATTCTTCATTCCGTCGATTTGAAAGGGGGGGCGTACGACATGCAAGAAATTGGGCAAGTCCATGACAACAGCCAGTCAGTTATAGAAGATATGACAATAAGGATCGGCCATTCTCTTCAGATGTTGATTTGCATTCCCGCCTTGGAACACTTTGAACGCTCTGCAGGAAGCTATGAGATGTTGTTGTGAAGCAGTTTATAGGCAACACCCAAAAGACAGAGGAGTGTACAAATTTATCAATGGGGTAAACGAGATATCCTCAATGCCTTTGTGATTGATGGAGACAGATTGATTGCAGGCAAATCACGGGGTTGGAGCATCTACATGCCTAAGTCCATTTACAAAGCGACACATCCACCCGGAACTAAAAAAGAAGCCGAATTTTAATCTGTGCGTGGTGGTTGTTCGAGTACAGATCTTGGCTACAAGAATGGGGGAGCTCTTTGTGTCTGGATTTTTTCTGAATTAGTTGTGGTTTTTGGAGTTGGTTGGCGCCCTGTGAGTTATAAAATCTGTGATTAGTCACAAGCGCGCTGAACTGTGGATTGCATTAGCGCGCGTCTTAGTTCCGCATACGAGCTCCAGGTACCAGCAGCACCTTCGAAGCGGACGTCAGCTCTCCTTTGAAGCTCCCAAACCCAGTTTCATCACCTCTAAAGCACTCCGAGTTCTCTGTCACCACCTAAAATGAATCATCTACCGCAAGCCTGGGGCCGAGTAAGCTGCTCACTTTCCCCTTCACCGCTCAGCACATTGGTAGACCTTAGAACAAAGAAAGCTAATATCTGTTAACATCAATAGCCCAGAGACGATGTTTACGGTCAATACGACGCTTCGTATCTACAGCAGTCGGACCCCAGCCAGCATACTCAGTCACCAATCGTTACAGGTACATCAGTTATCGCTGTGAAGTTCAAGGATGGTGTGGTTATTGCCGCAGATAATCTAGGTTCGTCCACTGCCTCCTGTTCGGGAAGCTTTGTTCGAGTTGCACTCACCCTTTCTTCTATATGGAACTTCGTTCTATATCTGCTCCAAAGCAGTCACCTAATGCCCTTTACGCACAGCATCCTACGGTTCCCTTGCCCGTTTCGCAGACGTAAAACGCCTCCGCACTTTCAACAACACGACCGTAGTCGGCTTCGGGGGCGACATCTCAGACATGCAATACCTCGACCGTCTCCTGATCTCTGTGGACACGCGGGAATCATACTCTCACGACGGCCACCACCTCAATGCTAGGAACCTGCACACCTTCCTCGCTAAGGTTCTTTACAAGCGCCGTTCAGACTTTAACCCGCTCTGGAATCAGCTTCTTGTCGCTGGCATGGACGACGAAGGAAAGCCATTTCTGAGCTCTGCAGATCTGCTCGGGACGACATTTTCTGCGCCTACACTGGCGACGGGATTCGGTGCTCACTTGGCCCAGCCAATCTTGAGACGTCTCGTGCCAGACGAAGCGGTCGTGGCGGAGATAACGAAGGAAATGGCCGTAGCGGCGGTAAAGGAGTGTATGAAGGTTCTCTTCTACCGCGACGCGAGGGGTATGGATGTGTATTCCATTGCTGTCGTGACGGAGGGTGGGATTGACCTTAAGGAGGACGAGAAGCTTGAGAAGCAGAGCTGGGCGTTTGCGGAGGGCATAAGGGGTTACGGGACGCAGGTCAACTAACTAAAGGAGGATTTCTTGTGGGCATATGAACTCGTTGTCTAGAACCTATCTAATTACTCCTGATTAGTGTGTATTCATAGAAGTACTCACGCGTCCCTTGAAGTCTTCCAGATCAGATTCGTACATCTTCCCACCATATAAAGCCCCCGTGTCAGCCTGATCTAAGGCCGGATTACCACCAAGGCGCAGCAAACACGCAAGACCGCTTACAGATCCACCAGTAATGTTCTCGAAGATCGAAGGATTTCACGTGTGCGAATGTTACTGACAAACAAAGCAACCTTCATCACATTGAGCCATTTCATAGGGTGAACTAAAATTCGTATTACGTCCTAACTATTGGGACAGAACATTAAGCAAACACCCTTATCGGATTCATAATTTCCTAGATTATGTCGAAATATCGCTCATCCTCCCCATGCAAGTGTCGAAAGGTTGTTTCTCATATGCGAATTACACTAGTTTATGGTCCCAATGAAGTATAACAGGAATAGTCGTTTTGCTGTCCCGTCCGTTCGTGCGACCAAAAGGCCCAAAACTTTGAGGTGTTTAGAATGCAGCGACAAAGGCCTAGATTATTTGTTAGTATCTCACGTCTGTTTAGACAGAGAAAACCTACAGCTGCGACGGCACCAACTATAGCAACGGTCATGCCAGCGACACCGTTAACAGCAGCAGCACCTGGAACGCTAGTTGAGGTCGAGGTGACGACGGCGCCACCAGTGGACTTAAGCGTCGCAGAGGAGCTTGACGGATGAGTCCATTAACAAGGTTTACAACGAAGAGAATTAACAAAGAGCTTACAAGGTATTGTTGCCACTAGAGGCAGGGGAACCAGTGCTGTAGACAGTGGTGCTCGCAGAGACAGCGAGAACAAGGAAGAGGAGGGTGAAGAGGGTGAAAGCGAAAGAGGCAGAGGATTGCATTTTGGTATGGCGTTAAATGAGATTCTGGTTGTTTGAACGAGCGTATTCGTTTGAGAAATAAACGACAGACGAAGTCTAGTAGATACGAGTATTGGCAGATGATATGTTGCTGGGGATGGGGGAGAAATTGGAACATTCTTAAGGTGGGTGGGAACTCGTCTTATAAGGTACTACGGGACACAATCTATCCTACGGTAACAGAGCCCAACAGAAAATGGGCCGATAAAATTTGCAATCGGACTAGAGTAATCACATTCCTTGCTTTGGTGTCTGAGGCGATAGAGCAGGGCTGTACCTGGCAGTACATGCCATACCAAACGAAAAGAGTAGCGAAGGAAGCGAAAGAAACCAAAGCATGAAAAACATTAGGCCTAAAAAAACGCCATGTCTTGGATTCCAGTGGTTCAATGCCGGTCTTTGTGCCCTGATACCCACTAATTTCCAGATTCGTCTATTCGTCAATGGCCTAGGACGGCATAGATGCACGGGGGGGCGGGGTTGTTCATTGTGTTCTAGTTCAGTTTGCGTTGGAAAAAACAGCGGTTCCGGCTCGCTGCAACGCGTTGGCTAGGTGGGGAGTGGGTGTGATTTGTGTGATTCGTACCGATGATGGTGGATACGCTGGGTTGTGTATGTGGTGCACCATATGCACGCAGTATCGGTTTCTTGCCGGAGCTATTTGGGGAAATGTTTGCCGTCAGGGCAGCCGGATGCGGTGCGTGGCGTTAGATTGGCGTGGATGCATGCGCAAGGGTCCTGGTTGTCCTGATAGGCCATCGTAGAATATGCGGCCCGCAACGCGTCCAAAGTCGAACGTCGAAATGCAACGACGCGTGGTCACCGAAGCACAAGCTTCACAACGAACGGCACCCATAATCTAACGGGCTGTGCGCCGCTGGCGTATGATAGACGTTAACGAATCATGGCAACGACGACCGACCAGGAAGAATTAGACAGTCTTTTGCGTGCTCCGTCGTCAGTAATTCCTTGCAATTCGCCTCAAGACAATCCTCATTTTCTGACCCAGCACAGGGGACGAGAATACCCAGCTATCGCCCGCGCTCCATCATCCTACAATCCCCTTCAGACGTTTCATCTAGATGCCGACAAGCACTACCAGCAGCAGTATGCCGATCTCTATTTCTTACGGCTAGCAAAGCTTAAGCCAACGGTGGAGGATATAGCGAAGGATTCCTGGGATGACTTCCAGGTACGAATATAATACCCCAAGGAACACTTCTGGCGCAGCAATCTCGAATACCCTAACTAAGAGGTTCTTGTGGCAGATAGGCGGAGAAGTCGTTCGGCGAGTCGAGAGGGTGCTCGATGTGAGGCAAGGCGAGCTATGTTGGGTTGCGGGAACTGTGTACATGGACATGCCTTTAAAGCCAAATATCCTGGATGATATTTCGAAAGATGTACGCTACCACGGATATAAAATTTTTAGGCTCGTTTGATCAATTGCTGATTATCTCGGACCGTTAGCACTGGATATCTGCTCCTGCGCCGAGAGAAAAATACCTATCGCCAAATGGCGGAGATCAGGTCATGCTCGAGGATGAGTCCGGTCGACTGCGGCTTACTGGTAGTGGCATTGAAGGCACTATGCTGGTGACAGGCTGCATCATCGCCGTTTTGGGGACCGAAAATGCCAACGGAGATTTCGAGGTCTTAGAAATAAGAGTCCCCGATCTACCCAGGCAACCTCAGCGATGGGAGCGCGACGACATTGCCGCTGTCACTTCAAAAGCGAACGGCGAGATGGTGACCAGCCGAACCACATCCGGTGATTGCACCAAGATTGCCATCATCAGTGGTCTAGGCATCAAAGGCGATGAAGCTGAAGGCCTCCAAAATGACATATTTATGGAGTGGCTCCTTGGCGAAGCTGCTGGTCCTGGCGAGCAAGACACAGTTGGCAAGATATCGCGCCTCATCATCGCCGGGGATTCTCTTGCTGAAGCAGCGCCCATATCCTCGCGCGAGGACCAGGTGGCCGGTCGGAAACATGGTAAGAAGTACGGCTATGACTCCTCGGCCTACAACCCAGCGCCGACATCTCATCTCGATAACCTCCTATCCACTCTCCTACCCTCCATTCCTATCACTATAATACCAGGCGCAACCGACCCAGCAAATGTTTCGCTCCCACAGCAGCCTATGCATTCTGCCCTGTTCCCGCAGAGTCGAGCGTATGCTGCCCCACCATCGATAGAGGGAGAAAATGGCGAACCAGGATGGTTTGACAGCGCTACAAATCCCTGGGAAGGCGACGTGGACGGGTGGCGGTTATTAGGCACTGGTGGACAGCCGGTAGACGACATCTACAAGTACGTTGAAACTGACGACCGACTGGAAATGATGGAGAACATGTTGAGATGGCGGTGTGTAGCACCTACAGCTCCAGATACTTTGTGTACGTTTTATCTCCCTCTACTTTCATCCCTGAAGCGCTGAGTCTCACGATGCGACAGGGTGCTACCCCTTCCAAGACAAAGACCAGTTCGTTCTGGAAGAGTGCCCGCACGTCTTCTTTGCCGGGAACCAACCGAAGTTCGACACCTGCATCATGGACGGGCCTGCAGGACAGAAAGTACGCTTAATCGCAGTACCGAAGTTCAAGGAGTCGGGACAGGTCGTGTTATTGGACACCAAGACGCTGGAGGCAAAGATTGTGAAGTTCGAGGTGTTTGAAGGGGTCGAGAGTGATGCCTGATGATGGTGATCGTATGCTTAAAAACGCTCTGGGGTCTATAGGTTGGCTCAAGGATTTCCGTCGGACAGAGGCAACAAGACGCAATAGTAAACACAGGCGAACCAGAGAAGAAACGTCCCAGATTCTTGCCTATAAAATGTCCTGAAGATTCAAATACTAGGTCATGATCGCTATTTGATCTATAATGCCACACATGCCTTCCCTCCAACAATTTTTACAGTACACTCGTCCGCTGAGGCACACCAGCCTTCCATGGAAACAAGACAAAAGAGTGTCCTGCCAGCAGCTTTCTCTTTCATGCCATATAGATCGCGGCAGACTTATAAACCCCAATGCAAGTGCCGCTTATTATGTTCATATAGACCCCATCCTCTTCTCTTCTCACTTGTTTTCTTGATATCATTAGGGTCATCAATCGTGAGTGTGTTGTATTTACATAAAAATATGCACAAGTGTAATCAAGGATGTTCAATTGATCCTCTACGTTTATTTCAGGATCTTAATCTGGCGAGAATGCAGGTAGACGTGCTGGAACGAAGGCTGGCTCTTCCTCATCTATTTCTTGTCGAGTATCTTCGGCTGCGGGTGCTGGTGCTGGCGGCGCTGGTGCTGGTGAATGAGTTAGCATTTCTGCAGTTGTTGCAGTCAGAGACACGGTGAGCGGGTCGTCTCCAAGAAGCACTTGTACTGCTCCAGGAGTAGTAGGGGTGTCTGGTTTTGGATGTACTACTGAAGGATGGTGGTATGCCTGTGTGAATGGTTTGCATAAGTACAACCCATATAACTGTCACGAGTTTCGTTGGAGAGCATACCTCACTGGAGTCGACAGAGGTAACGGTCAATCCCCACTTCCTTGCCAGAACTCGTGCCGCCTCCCGCTTTTGCTCCACTTCTCGCTCCTCTTCTCTCTGCGCTAGTTCCTCTTCTCGACGAAGGTCTATCATTGACGGCACATCTAACATTATAGCGCTTTGCGCAATATCAGGCGGTAAGCCGGCCACTGACACAGTACTGCCACCTCTAGGTCTTCTTAGGGATTTAGTCGAAGAAGCTGTCCGGGACGCCGTTCGTGAACCTGCTGATGGTCGTTTCCCGCGGGAGCTCGGCGTCTTTCCGCTGCTCGTTTCTTCTCCACGTCGCTCAAGACTAATGGTGAATTCGTCATCTAGAGGAATTGCATCATCTTCATCTTCGCTAGGAAACAAGTCTCCCCGTGAGCTAAAGGAATCTGTAGTATCTCCAGACCCAGCAGTGTTGCTTCGTGGCCTATTTTGTTTTTGACCTCCGATCCAGTCTCCCTCTTCCACATCATCTTCTATCAGTGGCTCTGTTTCTGGCTCTAGAAATCTATTCAACCCTGGGTGCTCTTGTAGGTCTGCTGCAGATGGTTTGTACCTTAAGCCCTTTCCGCCGATCTTGAATGGTAATCGACCCAAAAAGCCAAAGGCGGACGTAGTCGGTATGATTGTCGGATCTGGACCTCCATCATGAGGCTG
Source organism: Nothomitra cinnamomea (assembly GCA_022345685.2). NCBI lineage: Eukaryota > Fungi > Ascomycota > Geoglossomycetes > Nothomitra > Nothomitra cinnamomea. The sequence goes on along the minus strand of JAJDMX020000704.1, from coordinate 867 downwards.
AACAGCCGTCTTTTTGCGTGTCCCAGATATCCTGCTATCTCCTCCCCTCCGCGCTCCATAGCTCATAGACCGTTGCCGGCCAGGCTGAGCGTCCCTAGATGATCCCCCGTGCGGACTAGAACCTGCAAGTAATCGATCCAGCTCGTCATTTCCCCACCCCAGTATCCCACCGCCAGTGCCATCATCATCCTCCCAGTCGTCGTAAAAGTCGAAACTATTCTCAGCCCTTCCCCTCACCCGCCCACCGCGATTGCGACGTAGCCGCTCATCACGGTCTAGAAAGCAGGTTTCCGTACAAGATCGTATGCAAGCACCGATCGAGCCAATGCAAGGTGCGAGATAGTACTGAGAGAAGGTCCAGAGGTTTGCTTGGGCAGTTTCATTGGCTGATTCGATGTTCTCAGAGATGTGGTTCCATGTTTGCCTAATGCGGGGGTCGGTCCGCATATTGAAGCCTGCCAGTTTCGTGGATTATGTCGGGAAAGTGTGCCTGAGAGGGAGAAGATATATAATTGAGGCTCCTCTCGCTGATATGGCGATGAGTGCTGCTGTGGAATCGTGCATTGGTGTTGTAATGGTCATTGAGGCTCATCGTATTCGGAATGTCCCAACTTACCCCAGCGAGCTCAGACCATTCAGCTTCCTAAAACGGTTAGATCGCACGTGAGCCCGGTTTTGATGAATGGTCTGAGACGCGAATCGGTCGCGTCATATACTATTCAGGAAATTTCTATGTGTATACACCAAAACTATTTAATATAAGCTATAATCACAAATACCAACAACGTTGCAATATTCGATATATGGCAACCATAAACTAACCTTCTATGTAGAAAGGTAAGAGCTTTCGAATGATACTGAAATTAT
>JAJDMX020000703.1:0-10289 GCA_022345685.2 Nothomitra cinnamomea | reverse complement strand
CACAGTGCCGGCAAGGCCGAACGCCAATGCCTGGATTTCCTCGGCGCGATGACACGTCGCATCGGGCAAACCTATGCCTGCGGAGCCAGGGTCACGTTGATTTTCACCGATACCCATGCCACGCTGAACGGGCATGCGCGGGCGGATAGTGAAGCCTACTTTAGCGAAGTTGCCGCCGCCGCAGCCGATGCACCGAGCGAGATCACGCCAGCAACAGAGCCGACAGCCGCCGCGCCCAAGCCTGTCAGGCCTGCGGTGACCGCTGTTGCCTTGACGTTGTCGGGCAGTGCGTCGAGGGTGTTAATGATCGATGTCAGCCCACGAACGCCCGCTTCCAACGGTACCGACGCGACCTTCACAAGGTTCTTCGCGGCGTTATCAGATGCAGATGACAGATTGTCGAGCGATGCGCCTAAACCCTTCTGTCTTTCGTTAGCGATCTGCGGTGCGATGCCTGCATTGTTCGCCAATTCTTCCCGGTTATTTTTATAGGCATCTAGCGCGAGTTTGAGCATGTCAAACTTAGCGCCTTGCTTCACGCCCAGGAATCCGAGCAACTGCTCTGGTGACATTTTCGCAAGCATCTCAGATAGTAGCTTGTCGCCTTGCAGGTTAGTCCGGGCGGCCTTGTATTGATCGTTCGCCGCCGAAACTAAGTGCTTCTGATCCGTCTTGGAAACCTTGCCGTCTGACTGCTCTACAGCCTTCAAGACCGCCGAGGAAAACGCCTCCTGCGAATCCATGATCTTGCTGTCTTTGTCGTCAATCTGAGCACGAAGACCCTCCATAGCCGCAGGGCTAAGGCCCTTGCCGAAACGTCTCTTCTGATTTTCGCTGACGGCTTCCGGGCTGATACTTTGATGATTGGTATAGTCATCATAGTGGATACCGGCGGCCTCAAGGTTCGTCAGGCCTTCCTTCGTCGGCGACAGCAAGCGCGCGTAGAGTTGCCGCTGGAACACGCCGGACTCTTCGCCCGATATCTTGGCGCGCATCAACGTCATTGCAATCGCAGAGTTTGTCAGGGGCGAGACATGCGCCACAGCCGCCATGCCGCCCGACAGCTTCGTGTTCTGTTGAATGTCTTCCGGGTCGAGCGCGCCCTTTTTCATCATGATGACCGCGCGGTCGCTGGCTTCCTTCATCTTCTCGTGCAGCGCCGAAACGGACTCAATCTTTTCACCCTGAACGAAGACCATTGCCTCGATTAGCTGCGCGGCCTTGTCGGCTGAGATGTCGAGCGCCTTCGAGACGGTGATGGCCCAATTGGTTCCTTCCTTCACCATGTCCGCATTGAACTGACGCTTCACAAATTCGTTCTGCGCGTGCAGCGACTCGTCTACCGGAACGTTTCGATTGCGTGCAGCATCGACCCGCTGTGCATTCAGCATATCCATGTCGGCGTTATCGAACTTGCCGCCCGGCTTGCTATTGTCCGTCGAGGCTAGTTGCTGGAGTCTGACTTCCTTGTCGTACTTTCCGTAGTCGAGAACCTTCGCCTTGATGTCCTGCGCGGTACGGCTGGCCATCACGCCGCCAGCGATCATCGCGATCTCGCTGTGCATTTTCTTGATGTTCTGGAGCGTGGATAGATGTTCTTTCGCAGCCGAGTTGGCACGCTTGAACGAGTTCGCCAGTGCGTCCCCATTCGTACCTTTTAATTCTGCCGCTGTCTCTTGCGCAATACGCTTCGCCAGCGCAGCGAACTCCTTCATCGCTGGCGAGGCTTTATCGTCAACCGCAATTGTTGCGGTGACTGTCGGGCCGCTCATGTTCGGTTACCTTTGTTTTTTGCGGGAGTCGTGAAGCTCATTGCCGAGCCTGATCCACGTCAAAAGGCGTGTCAGCGTGAAGCCTTCGATTGTGTCCGGGTCCATCCCGTAATCGAAGGCCAACACTGCGCACGCTCTCTTGACGGCTAGGTAGGGTTTGAACCGGCAATCCCAATGATCAGGTTTGTTGCCGCGTTGCGCAGAAGGAAATAATCCGAAGCGCTAACGTTGCCGAGCATGATGTCGTCGATGCCCGACATGTCGGTCAGGAACTTGGCGAGTACCTTGTGGTCGTAATCAAACTCGACGCGGCTGTCGTCGCCTTCGTTGATGACCCGCATTTTGAAAGGCTCGCCATGGGTGAAGAACGATTTGGCCAAAGGCTCCTTGAGAATGATCTCGCTCGTCTCGCCGCTGTGGGTGAGGATCGGCTTCGTGAGTTTCACGGTGGTGGTCATGGTGATGGTCTTTCTTAGTTGGCGGGATTGGTGAGGGAAAGCAGATCGGCGAAGGTCTTGCCGTCTTGGCCTTGGCGAGTGGCTGTTGTGAAAAAGATGGGATCGCCCTCGACGAGCTTGACGATGCCAGCGCGAAACACTGCTGTTTCATGAACGAAGACATCCTTGCCGCCGTCGTCGGGCGTTATGAACCCATACCCCTTGTTCGGATCGAAAAACTTTAGCGTTCCGGCTTGCATTTTAGACGCCACCCTCTTCACGATCGCGGTGACCGTCGCACGGGCGTCGAGGCCCGCCGCTGTGAACGCCGCGCCCCATGCCATCCCGGTCTGATTGCGGAAGTTCAATGCAAGGCCCAGTTTTTTGGCTTCGATGCCTGCAGTTGCGCTTCCGTTGAGCGATGACATATTGAGGGCTGCGATGCGCAATTCGAGTTTGCGGTTGAAGAGAGCGTGGTCGGCGGCGGTGAGAGTAGCAGTCATGTCGTGTTGTCCTTGGGTTTCGGTCGGCAAGCCTCGCAGCATTGCGCTGGCCGCCGTGAGTGACATTGGGTTGGTGGAAGCGGCAAGCGCAGCGGCTGCAGTCGGTCGGTCGCGGGCTTCTTTCAGCGCCATGACTAGGTCGTGGTGACTCTGAGCCTGATCGACCGCAGCCGGTTCGTCTGTGCCGCTGATCGTGTAACCGAGCGCAGATGCAACGACGGTCCTTAAGCGAACGCCGTCGTCAGACGTTACGCAGTGGTCCTTGCTGTCCGCGCAGATGTAAGCGATTTTCGACATTGGTTAGTACCTGTTTCCGATAAAGCGGTTCAAGCCCGCGCGTGGCCGATATTGAACTTGAACGGCGCGGCCTCTGGTAGAGACTTGGCCGTTCACGCACATGGTTTCGAGGCGCTGCACTTCTGCCTTTAACGCCGCGACATTTGCAGGATGAAAACGCAGCGTGCGATCACCCATGCGGATTTCAGCCTGCGCTTCGCCCATCATGAGTGTGTAGAGCGCGCCGCGAAGCTGCCCCAAGAATGCGCAGGGATTGTCGATAGCCAGCGGCGCGCCGTCGTCGGGTGAGCAATTGTCGGTCATCGTTGGTTACCCCTCGACGCCAGCGGTTGAGGCTGATCGTCTCGTTCATTGTCCTCTGGCAGTGGTGCCGCTGCTCCGGCTGGTTTCGGTTCAACCCACAAGCCAGCGGCCTGCAAGTCTTCCTTTTCAGCCTTCAACGCGATGACGTGCGTGTCCCGATCAATGCCGCGCTCTGCGAGAACTTCCGCGCGGGTTGCGAGGTTGTTTTCGATTTTGAGAACGTCGGCTTGTGCCGCCTTCAAGGGATCGGCAATCGTGCGCCCTTCGCCCAAGAACTTGCATTCGCAGTAGAGATCGCGCGCCGCGTAGAACGGTAAGGCACTCTTCGGTAGCTTGATCATGCCAGTCTCGAACATTTCTTCGAGCACACAAGCCAGGACCATCTTGTACATGGCCTCGACAACATCCTTGCGCCGCCGCATGGTGATGCGGTGCGGAAGTTCGAGCGCGAGCCGTGAAGCCGAGAACGACGTTTGCGAATAGTCGCCCGAAAGCTCCTCGAAACTGGAACCGCCAGCCTTTGCCGCATCGCGCGTGATTGAGCGATTGAAGCTGTCGTAATATGCGTGCGGGGCTTCGACGCGGTGGAAGCGAAGTTTGTCCCCAACAGGCAGCGCAGTGACGGTGCCGGAATGCAGCGAGATTTTGTTCTCGCTGTACCAAGCAGCGCGCATGTCGAGCGGGTCGATCCCGCCAGCCGCGCCACCGTTCGGGCCTTCACTTGCGAAGCCGTTGTCGGTGCGAAGCGCAGCCAAAGCGACGTTAGGCGGCAATTCCGATTCCAAGCTAACCGCCGTCTGCGATTGGACGAGAGCAGCGTCGAGCACGAACTCCGACAAGGTGTCTTTTGCCTGCGCTGGCGTCAGTGTAGCCGCGAGCGGCGTGACACCGCGGACTTGCGCGGGGTCGGTCGGCACGAAGTGATAGAACAGCTTTGTCCTGCCCCATGACGTTTTCGCGGTGACAAATTTTGAGATCGGGTTTCGCAGCGGGTGGCCGAGTACAGCGTCGTAAAGCATGTAGCCTTTAACTCGCCCGACGTTGTCGAAAACAATGCCCCGAAACGTGTACTCATTCGGCCCCGGCCCCGTGATCGTCTTTGTTCGGTCGATCAGATTGGGGTCGAGAAATCGAAGCTTCGTTTGCAGTCTAGCGCCCGGTACCTTGCGCCACTCGACAGCAATCAGCACTTCACCGCAGCGCATCCACTGATCATAAGCGGCGGCAATGTTCTGATGCAGATCGAAACGTCCGCTGGCGTCTACCTCAATTGGATTTTCGGCGTAACGCTTCCAAGCCTTCTCAATCTGAGATGACAAAACCTTGGCATCCGCAGGCGTGATCCCCAATGCTTCGGCATCGAGGCGGCTGGAAAGAGTCAGACCCGTGCCGACAGCCAGCGTTGTCGAATTTAGAATTAGCGTGGCGACTGTCGAGTTGCTCGTAGACAGGGCGGTCGCCGTAGCTTGCGCCTGATTGTCCTGACGCGCCTGATAGCCGCCGTTTCCGTATGAAGAAACCGAGCCGGATGCTAGATTGAACGGAACTTTGAATCGTGCCCAGATGGAACGTTGCCGGTCGCCGTCGCTGCCTGCGGTGAAGTCAGCGGACGCCTTGCTTAACCCGCTTGCGCTGTCGAGCGCAGGCACACTAGCGCCGGGGCGAGAGGTGCCACCGCGCGCCAGTCGTTTTAAATTATCGATGATGCCCACGTGACTTACCTTTCGCGGCTGTAGCCCTGAACTTTGTTAAACTGCTTCATTGAGCCCGCGATCTCGGCAAGCCGTGCTGCCCGTGGATCATCGCTCGCCACATGGTTCGTCAGATTGCCGTGAGCTGAGATGCCTACGTTTCCTTCGCGCGACATCGCAATCAGGTACGGATTATCGGGCGCGGACTTGGCGAGGATACCGATGGCGGTGTCAGCGTCGAGATTGGATCGCAGCGCCAGTTCAATGGCGACCGCTGGCGACAGCTTGCCAGCATCGCTTTCTAGGATGGACGAAATGCGAGCGCGTTCGATTGCGATGGCTGCGACTACGGTGCCGGGCATTGAGACGTTGGGTTTAGAAGCCATATTCAGGTTCCTTGGCTGGGTTCAATGAAGCGTTCAGCGCACGCATTTTTGCGAGCTGCGCATCACGCGGTGAGAGTTTCGGCGGCGGCGGTGCCGTTGCCGGTGTTGCTGTTACTGTGATCGGTGCTTCGGTGGTCGCTGCGTCGGTGGTCGTGACGGCTGCAGCCTTAGGCCTGTGTGGCCGTGCGAGCGTAGATAGCGCCATGCAGATGCAGAGCGTGTCGAAAGGCTCGTTTTGTCGGATGATTCGAGTCCATCTCAATTCTGGAACGCCGCCCTTGTTCGTTTTGGAAAGCAGTTGCTCGCTCGCAAGGCCCTCAAAATAAGAAGCGTCAAGGTGCGATGGCAGATGGATGAATCCGCTGCCGATGTCCTGCTTTGCGAGACGTTGCGCGACTACGTACTTGATTTCCCATGTGCCAATGAGCTGGTATCGAACATTCGAGAGCTGTTGACCCGTGCGAACACGCGAGCCTTCCCTAATCCAAGGCGCGGACCATTTATCAACTCCCTTGGTCACGAAGGTGCGTCTTCGCTTTGCGCGCTGGGCCTCGACAAAACGGGTTACGATCTCAACCGAGAAGCCGCCATCGATTCCGCTTATCTGAACGGGTAATTCTCTTCCGTCTGCGGTCTTGAACTTTTGGCCGAGCGCCGCGTCGAGGTCGAGCCAAACTTGTTCGCCCGTGATATCCCCATACGTGACAAGATGGTGAAGCACCCATGCTTGCGGCTCTTCGCCGTTCTTTCCTCGCGGGCCGAAGCCGGTGAACGTGGTCTCGACGCGGTTGCTCTGCACGTCTGTGCCAGCGACAACGAATTGAATGTCAGCCGGGTATGGCTCGCCGATCTCAATGGCTCGGGCCTGAAAGTCTATCGCAGACATCTCGACATCGACGCCAGCGTCATAGCACTCACCAGCGCAGAGGTTATAGAACGTGACCTTCTGCGCAGGCGTCACAGCCGCCGCGAACTGGCGAGCGACTTCGGCCATGCTCGCAAACTGCGAAGCCAACTGCGGCATATGATATGAGCGGATGGTCGGATCAACCGGCGTTGCGGTCGGTATCCATACCGCTAGCTGCAGCATCTTCAACCGCGCCGCTTCGTCGCTGACCGCGCCGCATCCGGGGCACACATGATAGGCAAGCTCTGTTTTTTCTTCGGGCCATTTCAAATCGCTGTGATGCATCGCGAACGTGGTCAGGCAGTGAACGCAGGCGCACATCAGTTTGCGCTGATCTCCCCGTAAATAATAAGCGTTGATGCGGCTCGCGAAGCGTCCGGTAGGCGTTGACGCCATGACGACGCGGCGGCCCTTGCCTTCGAACATCGCGCTACGCTTGATCGCGAGATCAATTGGGTTGCCGTCGATGCCTGCGGTGGTAGCGAAGCGGTCGGTCTCATCAAGCAGCACGTACCGACAGCTCGACGCGCTAAGGTCTTCGGCGCGGTAGCTCGACGCCATCTTTAGAAAGCCACCGGGGAACGACTTCATTGCGTTCGTGTCAGTGCCACCGCTGTGGCCACGCCTCGACAGACCGCCCTTGCCGACAAGAGCGCGCAGCGTTGGCGCGTTGTCGATCATCGGGTTAAGTCGCTGCGCAACAAACTCGTTAGCCTTGTCGCCGGTCGGCTGAACGAAAAGCGTCGGCCCCGGCATGTTGCCGATGATGCTCGCCAGCATTGCCTCAAGCACCGTTGTCTTTCCGGTCTGCGCGGCGCACTGCATCGCGACGATTTCGATCCCATCTTCAACGAGGGAGTCGACCATTTCGATTTGATGCTTCGCAAGCGAGAGAGGTCCTGGCATCGCATTGTTGCTTGCCGGAAGTACGATGGTCTGTTCGGCGTAGAGCGATGGAAGGATCGGCGACGGCGGTGTGAAGGCCCGCCGAAGCGAAATAGAAAGCTGCGGATCGGGCAACGCTGTCATGGTCGTTCATCCGTTCAAAATATCGTCCGTGAATTTGTCCACGTCGGCGAGTTTCCCCAGCGCGGATATGATGGCGTCCCCAATCATGGTTTGGATTTTGGTTACGTCGGTTTCGGTCGCGAGCGCCGGTGCCAGCCTGTAGCGAATAGCGAGCAGCGCGGCCTTGGCGTTCGCGATGATGTCCAGTGCGGTCGCCTCGACGGCTTCGCGCTCAACGAGGTTGTTTTTTCTAACTTCGTTTTCGAGCCGTAGCCTTTCGTTGGTCAGCTCGACGGTGACGATCTTCGCCGCAGCTAGTTGCTCGCGTGCCGTCGATCCGGCCAGTTCGTTGGCAACATCTTGGCCTGCGGCGCGGAGAAGGTCAGCGTGATCGCGACAGGCTTGCAGCGCTTCGTCGAGACCGTAGCCGCCCCGTCCGTGCTGCAAGTTCGCTTTGGTAACGCAAAGCTTCACGGTGTGATCATCGAGACCGCTTTGGCGCGCGATCTCGCGTAGAGATGCGCGAGGCATTTGCGTTTTTCCTTTGGTGTGAGAAGTGCCTGTGCCGCAGCGCTTGTTTGCGTTTGCGGACATCGGTTTGATTATGCGTTTTCGTGAAAATGTCGCGGCAGCGCCTCGCCTGATGCCGTTTCAAAGCCGGTAGAGTACCTACATCTGGCTGAGACCAGCGCAACGAGGCTATCGCAACGCGAGCTGGCATCCACACGAGCCGCGTCACCAGCACGACACGACTGCGCGCGACTGCGCGCGACAACACGACACGCATGCAACGCGGCTGCTCATATCGACGTGTGCTAACGTGCTGTGACGATCAACGTGCGCGCGTCGGATGCGGTGCGCTGTGGACGCGGCTAGGCGAACCGTGTGGCGCGCTGTAGCGATCAGGCGACTTAGTCGTTGCTCGTCGAGCCAGCGCTAACGGTGCCGCCATTGAACACGGTCTGTACTGCAGCCGTGACATTGATTGGGAGAGATTTAGAAACAGTTTTCGTCCAGATAACGCGCGCCGACCCATCGGCCTGCGACATGGCGGTGGCGGCATGCTCTGCATAGAGCGCTTTAATGGCTGCCCTTCCCGTGCCGGTGCGGACCATGATGGCCCTGCCACCGTTCTTAGTCTGCAGTACGAATCCGCGCGCCAATGACAGATGCGACGACCCGCCGCCCGTGACTCGGAATGTGGCGAAGACCATGGCTTTACCTTGCTTCACAACTCGCTTGGCCTTCGCCGTCGTGTACGCGACCTTAGTTCCCACAGCGCCAAACGTATTGAGCAAGCCTATGGCCGTTGGTTTGGCAGTCCAAGACGCCACCAGCTTACCCGGAGAGGCACGTAAAAGATCGCCGATGCCGCGCTTCGCGACCGCTGTGCTGACGTTTTCGTCCGCAGAGATGGCTTGAGTCGCAATCGTGCGGCCCTCACGCGCTGTCTTATTAATCGCCGACGCTATCGCCGATGGTAGCTTTGAAACAACCTTGCTTGACCAAGCTAAAAGTTCCTTCGCTTCGATGCTTACTCGAATTTCTGGCATGTTGTCCCCACTAGCGCCGGAACGCCGCTTCCAGTTCGTTGCGCGACCGTGCTTCCTGCATAGAGGCGTTCTGCATGATGTCGTGCGCGTGGCGGGCTTGGCGGCCCATGTGTTCTGCAACGGCATCAGGTACGCGCCCGACGGATCGTAGCGCTTGCAGTGCGAGGTTGTTCAGGGGTGACGTGATCATGTCGGCTCCTATGGAATGATGGCTAGCGCGCCTTGTGAAACGAGCGGGTTGGCGTCGAAGGTGCGAAGTGCGACCACGTCGCCGCGAGCAAACTCAAACTCGACAGCGCCGAGTGACATCGCGAATCTTGAATTTAGCACGGTATAGTTTCGAAGGCCGTCAGCGATCAGGCCGGGGTCGGCGATGGCTGGCGTGCTGGGCAGCGTTCCGTAATACTGAGGCATTCTTATCTCCTGTGATTGTTGCTCGGTTGGTCTGGGCAGCGAACAGTCAGGGCAGCGCACGATACTGCGCGCCCTGACCGCTCAACCTTCCACGTATGGGAACGGGCTGACTAAACTCATCCCCGTACCCTAGAGTGCAGAGTTAGTGCGATAGACCGATAGACTTATCGGCCCCAGACTGACCGGCCCCAGACTGACCGGCCCCAGACTGACCGGCCTATAGACCGCCCGCCTGCCGACCCAGCCCACAGCGCGCCCCGCTGTTGCGTCCGCAGGCGCGGCGGCTGGAATGCCCCGGCTGCATGGCGCGAGCGCACAGGCGGCCCTAGCCTTGGCCTTGGCTGATCGGTTACCGCTGCATGCGCTTATTAGACGTGCGGCCCGATGGTCACTAGGCTGATTGGCCCCCGGACTTAAGCCACCGGACTTAACCCCATCGACTTAAGCGGCGGCCTGTTCGGCGTCACGGCGGAAAGGCATCAGCCGGAGCGCAGCGCAAGGCAAGTCCGAACGCGGGTCGATCTGTCATTCCCACATTCGATATTCTTTCAGACTGTCATGGCTGCACTGGTCGAGCGGCAAGGCGGGGGGTGGTTACTGGCTGAAAGACAGTACCCCCCAGCCGGGTCCAAACTCGAATCCAAGGTTGGGCGGATTAGGGCGGAACAATGGGAATAACGTTATACAATCAACGGCTTAATGCCGGGCGGATCAGGGCGGATCGTAGGGCGGAATCGTAGGGCGGATTGTCGGGCGGATTGTAGGGCGGAATAGGCCCTAAAAACGTGAAAAATCCGCCCTGATCCGCCCTAGTGTTTTATAGGGTTTGCGTTTCCGCGTACCCTTCGGCGTCCTTGCTCAACCACTCCCTTTCCACCGCAAATTTCACCGTCGCGGTGAAGGCGCTTTTGCTATCCGACCCTTTGGGGACGAGCGGGTTAAGCGCCTTCCCGTTCGGCCCGATGCACCGCTTTACCCGGAAGGTGTCGAGGGTCTTCTGCATTTCCGCCCAACTGTG
>JAJDMX020000702.1:0-10308 GCA_022345685.2 Nothomitra cinnamomea | reverse complement strand
GAATCCATTGACGGGTGGAATCTTCACTAAGAGGAGGGCCGAGGTTGAGGGGGAGGAGGATTGCGCGTGGAAGACATTTTGGCGGTGGGGAGGGGTTGTGGAGAGGGCGCGGGAGGTGTGGAAGAGGGATGGGTGTCTGGGTGGTGGAGGGTGGAGAGCTTGATGACGGAGTTGCGACGAGGTCGCTCGTAACTGGTGTGGTGTTAGCAGTTGAGATTTTAATCTATTAGTCGCAGATAGTATGGAAGTGGGATACCAAGATAATGCCCCTCATCCCTCACTCGTATATCTTCTATTTATCTACTGCGTATCTACTCGCAACTTCAGAAAATCGTATCGTGAAATTTCCCACGTCGAAATAACACCGCTTAGTCATCCCTCCGACCTCGGAACACCTCCCCGAGCCAAGCTCTTCCTCTCTCCCACCAAACCACCATCTCCACGCAGAACCCTCCCCCCAGATGCTCCGCCCTCCCTCCTCCTCCGTCAATGGCTTCTCCCACGTCATCAAGACGCGGTCTCTCCGCTCCCACCACCCAATTCCTCCCACCCGACCCATAACCCACCACCGCCTCGCCTCCCACACCACACACCCCAAAACCCGCCCTCCACCTCCCTCAAACCCACAGCACAAACCTAAACCCTTCACCCCCCACCTAACCCACAAGAAGCCACCCCCACCCCCTCACCGCCCTCCAAACCTAGGATCCCGCATCCTCAACACCCGCCACCTAACCCTCACCCTGCTGTTAACTTCCCTCGCAACAGCGGTGTATTTCTTCCCTCTCGACACCGCTGCTGGGAAGCGGTTGAATACTAAGACATTCACCCCATGCCAGATTGTGAGAGTCGAGAAGGTCACAGAGACGTTAAGTCTCCACACCCTCACCCTCCCCGGTGGTGCGGATACGGGGGGGGAACCTAGACCCCGGGAAAACAGTGAGGTGGTCGGGATACGAAGCCTTCAAATCGCACACCCCCGCCTCTCGGTCCAACGATCCTACACCCCTCTCCCCTCCTCCTCCCCAGGGGAACTCAGGATCCTGGTCCGCCACCTCCCTAACGGCTCGGTGTCGCCTTACCTCCACCAATTACAACAGGGGGAGGAAATGATGGTTAGGGGGCCGTATATGGAGTATACCTTCCCCCCCCTCGAGGAGGTAGAGGAGGTTGTTTGCTTGGTGGGGGGGACGGGGGTCGCCGTTGGGATGCAGGTTGTTGATGCGCTGCTGAACGGGCCTGGGGAGGTGGGGAGACCGAGGGTTAGGGTTTTGTATGCGGTTAGGGATGGGAGGGAGTGTGTTGGGTTGCCTCTCTCGCCCGCCCTACAACTACCGCCGCCGCCACCGCCGGGGGGCAGGACGGGGAGGCAGTGGTTCTGGGCGTCCAAACCAACCCCGGCGCACGACCCCCCACTATCCCCCTCCCAACCACCACCGCGCATCCCCCCCCACCTCGCCTCCCTAACAAACAACCCGGAGAAGTTGTTGATTACAGCACACATAGACAACACGCCCTCCACCCTCTCCCCAGCGCACATCTCGTCGGTACTCAAGCATCCCCCATCCGACAGTAAGAAACGCCGGATCCTACTAGTTTCCGGACCCGATGGATTTGTATCCCACTGGGTTGGGCCGAAAGTATGGGAAGGTGGGAGGGAGGGACAGGGGGTTGTTGGGGGGGTTGTTGGGGGGATATTGGAGGGGGAGAAGGGAGGGGGGTGGGAGGTTTGGAAGTTGTAGGTGGGTGCGGTATCCTGAGCGTGGATGTAGGGTATGGAGATGGGGGTGGGAGGGCTGGGTTGTGTGATGTGGGGTTGCTGTGCTTGGTGCGTAAGAGGGTTTGGTTGGTTAGGAGTGTCTGCCCTTGTGAATGGTGGTTAGTTGGTTAGGCCTGTTTACCTGGTTAAGACACGTCATGCGAGACTAATCTAGCGGGCTGTCTGATGAGCAAGGTTGGTAGTTCTGGTACTACTTTCATGGTACGAGGGGGGTGGAATGTTGGTTTTCTCCTTGGCTAGATGGATGAGTTATGTGTAACAATAAAATGAGGGGTTTCAGGAGGTTACCATACTGGCTACTGTGTATAATAGGACTCTTATCGGTGATATGTTGTCATTCTGGGGGGTATGCGGAGATATAACCCGACGGGAGGGAACGTGGATTTTAGGTGCCAAAAGAAGTGTAGAAATAGCACGAGGAGAGATACCGGTGGTCATATCAGATGTATATTGAACAACGTCTATAAAACTCTCGTCGGGCAAAAGACGCAAATCGCTGTATGCACGATATGCAGACGGAAAAAAAAAAACCTCCATCTAAACCCGTCCACAAGTAACTCTTCCCATCTATCACCTATCCCTAGCCACTCCCCCTCACCATCTATTACTCATAACCCACTCTCTTTCTCCCCACTCAAACCCACTTCCTTCCCCTCACCCACCACCACCACCCCATCTTCCACTCCCTTCTCACCTCCACCTTCAACAACGATTTTCTCCAGCCTCTCCAACGAACTTCCACCCCTAAGGCTGCTGGGATTCGAACTCCCCTGGACACCAATCTTCACCCACCCCACACCGAAAAGACTGACCCCCGCAAAACCCGCTGCCGTCCAAAACACTGCTCGATATGGCGCTCCATCTGACCGGTTATCCCCGACTCCGACAAACCCATGAGCGGAATTAACGTGCGAGAACACTGCCGTCGTGATACCCAGACCCAGTGTATAGCACAACTTCGTAACAGTCTGAAACAGCCCACCAGCCAGCGATTGCTGAGAGGACGGAAGTGAGGACATGACATACATCTGTAGAAAACGTCAGCGGTGCAATAAAGAAGGTAGATAGGGTGACGTATGTACATTCGCAACATTGAACTGAAAATCCGCACCAACAACACTCAAAACCAACGCCGGAAAGATACCTCCCCAATAACCCCACCCCTCCCTCTGCACCGCCAAAAGCATAAACGCCACAAAATAAGCCACCGCCCCCACCGCAGCCAATAATTTATTGCTAACCCGATGGAGGATCAACCCCGCGATGACATTAACAATGACCCCCGACGTGGCTTGCGGGATCAAGTGGATGGCGACGCTGAGAGGGGAGTAATGGAGGATTTGTTGCATGTAGAGGGATAGCCAGAAGGAGACGGAGGCGAAGCCTGTGAAGCCTAGGAGAATGGTGAGCATTACCATGGAGAAGTTTCGGTCTTTCCAGACGTGGAGGGGCATGAGGGGGTATTTGTAGATGGATTCCCAGTATATGAAGATGGCCATTAGTGCGAGGCCGAGGATGAGGAGGATGATGACGTATGGAGTTGCCCAGCCTTTAGGTGCGTCGCCCGCGAGTCTATGAACGGCATGAGATGTCAGCGGTAGTCTTACAATATGACAGTGCGACAGGGAGAAAAACAGCGTGAGAGGTCTCTAAGGGCATGAAGCATCACAGAACGCTGGAAGATGTCTTGGATGCCTGAAGGAAGTAGGCGCGCACAAAGATAGGCTATGCACTCAATAGGCCTTTAGAGCCTAGGTGCACTTCCACGGCTGTAAAAGCATGCCAAGGTGGTGGAGCACTCCCACACTGCCAAAGGGATACAGTATCCACAGACTAAAGCAGAGAATGTGGACACTAAGACCATAAAGCGGCTTCAGCCACCCACGTCGCTCTAAACACATCAAGTCCTCCCACAGCTTCACCAGAAGGGGAAAAGAACAAAATATAAATAAAAACAGAGATCAACTTACGATAAGCTTCCCGAAAACATCCCAATTCCACCAATCGTCAACGCCGTCCCTACAAAATCAAACCTCCTCACCTCCCTCCAAGCCCACCCCTTCTCCTGCCTCCCTTCTACCTCCTTTTCCAACCCCGCAGGAAACGTCCACCAAGCCAACACTCCAAACCCCCCATAGACAACCGCGACAAGCCAGAGGCATGCTCGCCACCCCGCTAACCGCGCAGCCACGCCAGAGAGTAGACTACCCACCACAAATCCGAGTGGATTACCCGCACTGAAACAAGCAAATGCTTTGTTCTTTCGCGCGGATGGGTATGTGTAAGCCGCTCCTAAGGCACCAACGGCAGGAGGCACGGCAGCGGCGGAGAAGAGACCAGCAATTCCTTGGAGGATGTCCATATACAACGGGGAAGTAGCGAAGCCGGAGACGAGGTACGAAAGGGAGAAGCCAAAGAAGGCGATGAGGAGGAGGAGGCGCCTACCAAAGGTGTCTGCGACTTTGCCGAAGAAGAGGAGGAAGGAGCCGGCGCTTAGTCTGTGGGTTATTTAGTACAGAACACCATATAACTTTTCTCCTTCATTCTGGAGATAGTGAGGAGGAAAATTCACCCTGTAGCAGCAGATATCCAAGTCACCTCAGCAGATGTCATGTGTAAAGCCCTTGCAATATCTGCTGTGATGACAGAAGTCGCACCCCACGAGAATGAAGACATGGCAATAGCCATGGTTGCTGTCATAACGAAAAGGCATTCGCGCAGGGTGCTATTGAAGCACTCGGGTCGGTCTGAGGGCTTTGCCCCGCCATCTTCTCTATCGTCGCTTTTCGCGACTGGCTTCTTCTTGTCAACGGCAGCACCCACCCTTACAGAGTATATATCGGTCTTATCGTCGCTGTGCCCATAGACGGGTGTCGGATTATCGTATATAGGTGTATTATCGCTATTTTGATGTGCAATTGCGGACATAGTCACAATTGAACAGATTAGACAAACCGACCACCTTTCCACCTGCACCCCCTACCAAAAATAAATAAAGTTGAAAACCTCTGGGCGCATGGCTGTTATTATATTGGTGTGGATTTCACAGTGCGGTACGTAATTCCGCGATGTTGCCGTATTCGCCGTGTATTCCGTAAGCTTCGGGACAGAATCCGGTAAAGTCTTACAGGCCACTAACTTGGCAAAGAAAATGTTTTGTCAGCCAAAACAAACAGAGAAACACCCCAAGTGTAGGGAGCATTTTGTCAGCCGGTGGCGAGTTGGTATCTCTGCTTCGAATGCTACCACGGTAGAATGCACGCCAGTGAGTAGACGTACGCACCAGGTAACAGAGCCCCGCCCATGTCGATTGGCCCCCAGAGTGGCGTAAACGATATTCGCGAGAAAGCATGAAAGTGGTCATGTTAGCAAGGGGGGGAAAACTCAGTCCTCCTATACACAAGGCGTTGTGTAGCTTTGAAAGGATCAAATAGGTTATCCTTCAAATATGCCTTGGTGTTGGATTAAAATCCTCACACATCCCAGACCAACTTGAAACTCGCCCGTTAGATAGGCACTGAAACTCTTTGTTATCTGTTCGTCGTTATCTGTTGGCGAACCCGCGTAACTGGGGGCTGTCGTTTTAGAAGTGCCTAATTCATCCTGCAGATTCAAAGGCAACAGCACGCAACGAGAGGCAGCGATGGACACCAGTCCGCAGGAAACACTGCGTAAACATGGCCATGGGATACGGAACGTCGGGCGAAGCAATTGCTAGTGTAACTAAATCAATGTTGGATCTGAATACAAGAAAGCCCACGGGGCCATCAACTGAAAGTGAAAGAGCCAATAGACTGCACTCGTTCCAACCGTACTCGCCTAATACCCTCAAAAACCAACAGACACGGAAATGAAGCCAGCTCAATCCTAAAAAGGGAAAATAGCACACCATCATAGCTCAACAAAGTCGGACGTGGGCGCCTCTTTTTCTCAAACGCGAAGGCGAATGGAGAATGTGAGTACAAAATCCCCGTAAAGAAATTCCAACAAGCAGATGATCAACAAAGTAAACAAGGAAACTCCGCCCCCTTATGACCCTCCCCTGTGCGGCGTCGCAAACGTTTTCTATGATGATGCCCCGAATGATGTACCCTTCTATGGGATAAATGATTGCGCACTGTAAACGGGATCCGCCAGCGAGGGGAACTAGCTGAAGGACCTTGTAGCGATCGAGGTGTTGCGAGCAGAAACTCCTCCGGCCAGCGCAGAAGTTTCAAAAGGAGCCCCAATGTCTATTGGTTATGTCGTACATTGCCGGACAGAGACCCCAACAGGTTGTTTGTCTCTAACATTGTCCACCACTGTTCCATCTTCGTCCAGAGCTCCGATTTAAGGAACAGTTGGGCTGGTCGCAGTTCCCCGGGTAATCAGAGACTATGTTGCGCCGTCCCCTGCATGGTCTGCCCTCTTTAACTTCCAAGCACGGCCTACGACGTCAAGGTTAGCATTTAAGCAATACAGAGATACTCAAGGAGAAGCAATGGATAGGGACACCCCCAAAAAGTGAAGAGAAGGGTGTAGATATCAATACTATAGAGGAGAAAAAAGAAATGTCATACGTGACCGCACGTTGAACCTCATCATTACATCCAACATAGCGAATGTAGATGTAGTCACACATAGCTTTGAACGGTAAAAACAAATTGGGAACTTAAGGTTTATTGAGAAACGAATGATAGGTCTGGTAGGGATATATAGCGTAAAAGATAAGATATAGCGAATTGATATGTTTATGGTTTGAAGGGAATCTCTGACGGGGTCTCCCCCCCATTTATAAGAGTAAGACGGCCATCATCCCCATCTTCTGGAGGGGCGCACAGCCAGACAAGAACAAAATTTGACTCGAGTTTGTTGCGGCGTTGCAGATACAGCCCCAGCTGTGATACCTTCTTTGTGCTACATAACGAGGGAGGCGTCTGACCAATGGCATGTTCAGATGGCGTATGCACTCTCCACCACTCCGTGATGGTCGAATCTCTCGTTAATCTGTCATAACACTCGCCGCAAAGGGCGTGGATCGTAGGAGCCTGGAACGGAACTGTGCCCTCGATGATCGGGGTATGGTCAATCCAGTCCTGCCTAGGCGAGCTTGGTAAGGGGGGCGTCTTAGTCGTCTTTTTCTAGGGACTTGTATTCGAGCAAGAGGATGGGTCATCCTGGCGTGTTGATGCAGGTCGAATTTCCTGTGATCTCATCGGATCTCCAGTGCTTTTCCAACAGTGCCACTGCCAACCCAGGTTCCCAACGATTGCGTATATGGTTGTGTGTGCTCTTCGTCAACACGATTCCATACACTAAACTTCTGGGAATCAGGGAGCGCTTGGGGCAGAAAAGGCGGCGCAAGCGGATGGTCCGAAATCGCGGCACCTAACTGAAGCCAATTGCAAAACTCAACAAGCGTGAAGAAACAAAAAGCCAATATACTATTGTCTCCAGCATCTGCGATCATGTAGTTGAGAGGCTCAAACCCAACGCAGTGCGCAGATGGAAGGCTATGCTGCGTGTTGGTAGTGATTGGATTATCATACGCCGCTCACGCGCAGTAGCGTATCACATGACTAGATTCTCATGCGAAGAGCGACAAGGATGAGCGGGATCTCCGAAGCGGCTGGTGGTCTTTGCAAGCCGCCGGAACAGGTTTACCTAGTAGAGTACGGCGTTTGTTTCACGCCGCTGGACAGTGCCCACGAGATAGATCTCTGCCCTCTTGCGCCACGAAATGAGCCTTGCCAACCAAACGAGAATCCATCTTCTTTGACCCTTTATCAACCATGTATCAGCATAAGCAAGGAAGGCGATATTCCAAATTCATGCTGTTGCCTCGGAAAAGCGTGTTTCTACCTGAGGCAGTAACAGGAAGTCGCACCGTGTGCACTCATTTTGATGGCGCTTTTGACCCCCACTTGGACGCTCTACTCGTCGTCATTCCGGCTCCCGGGCACGACAAGAATTCCAATTGGCCCGTAGATAAGCTATGGCGGCCAGAAATTTCCTTGACTCCCGCCAGTCTACTATGAATGGTCTCAGCTAACCGCCGTTCTCGCCTGAGTCGTGATATCAAACGTATATACTGGTTTTCGTCCTGCGGGTTCGATCCGGATTGCCACATTGGCGCGCAGAAATCCACTCTCTGGACTTCCTAAATGTGACAGCTTCGCCGACAGTTCTCAAATTGTGCCTGCGCCGTAGCGGCACAATTGTCTCGGGTATCGCGACCTGCTGAACACAAAAGGCGACGTAAGGCGGAGGCCGCGGTCGATTAACACTTTTCTTAGAATTAAGTCTCCAAATGTTCTGCATTCTAGTGGCATATCCATTTCCTATAGGGTCCCAACCTGAATATCCATCGGTGAGCGTGATGAGAAATGTAGACTGGTGGGGGCCAAAAGCCCCTTCCAAACCATCAATCAATAGAGGTTCATGGCTGACCCACAAGACGGGTCTAGCAAATGACTCAGGGGGCTTTGCCGCCGATGCAATAGCCCTTCACGGGGGATGCCTTAATCCTGAATGCGTTCCTCTTGACCATTATCACTCCTCTTAAGTTGTCGATTGATTGCCTCCCAAAAACAACTCCTGAAGCCCCACAATGTTGGTCCCAAGTTATCGGCCCAGGTGGTGACGCATTCGGGGCTGAAGGCACAGAAACCGCACGCCTCACAAGTCGAAATGTGAGAGACTCGTCTCAATGAAAACGATCCAGTGCCTCTAGGCACCACCCTCTCTTGAATGTCGAACAGCGAATCCACAGTCACTCCATTCAACCGGGACACGCTACCAGCGCTTCTGTTATATCTCGTCAGGCACTCCATGAATTGGGAGTCGATGGTAGCATATAACAAAAGGGCTCAGCGGACCCCATGTTTTGTACACAAAGTTCCAGTCCGGCCCAGGAACATCGGGAGTAAATCCCAGTAGTCGGACGTAACACGTCCCCCTTTTGTCATGTTCGACTGGCCGATCCGTCCTATCCGCCAGTCCAGCACACAACCACCCTCCCATCCCCTTCTCCTCGCGTGACCACTTCCTTTCCAGCATCCACACTCACAGATGTTACTACATGGCTCCAATGCTCAACCCAATCCCTCCAGATCTCCACTTCCTTCCAATGCCCGCTCTCTCTCGCTATGCACACAACCCTTTTCGCCTGCTCAAGGTCAGCGACCTCGAGGGCGACAAGCCGACACCCAAATTGCGTCGCAGTGGCAAGCAGCGTTGGGTAAAATTCGTCACCTCTTTCACATCTTAATTTGCAATTTGTTTCCTGTTTTCGGGAGGTAGGCATCAACGCTAGCTTCGGTTCCCAGTTTCGCACAGAGCGGGATGTTTCCTTAGTAAAGCCCAATGGAGAAATATACGGTGGGTTCGAGATTAAGACGTCATATTGAACTGAGTCGACAGCGCCGTCGTTGTCTTTCCAATTCAAACGATCTTGGAGTTTGGACGATAGGACGTCTGCTTGAAGGAATCGCACTAGTCCCAAGGCAGTGCGGAGAATTTTGCCTTGTGCAACGTTCTTCCGCAAATTCTCCCTCGCAAGGCTCGTCGCCCGGGGTGATATGTCAACACCATCAACAAGAATACTTGGAAATTTCCGAGACAAGAGAAAAAATAGTAAAAGAGAGATGCAGCCAGTCCCAGTGCAAAGATCAAGAACGCGAAAGGGCCGCCCCGACCGCGCTGCAATTTCAGGCCTTTTCCCAGCGAGAAGCAAATTGGCCAGATGCGTAGTGTAGGACTCTGTCTCTGGGCTTAGCCGGCCACGCCATAAAAATTAGTGAACTGAAAATGTTTGGGGCGAGGACGTAGGAATTGCGAGGCGCAAAATGCTAGAGGTTCAAAATCACAAACCGTGGAATTAACACTCCCGGTCTACATTCAATCTCAAGATCCCCGAATGGCTGAGATCCCATCACATATTGCAGCGGCCGTCCTCTCGCCCTCTCCTTGCAGAAAAGATGAAGCAGTTTCCTCCATCCTAGAAGTTTTGATGTAGCTGAATGACCGGAAGCGGAAAGTGCTTTTGCATGCTCCCTCAGCCATCGAAGCTCATTCTGGGCTGAGCGTAGGTCACGCGTCGACTTGACAATCAGAGGGAGCAGTGGGTGCTTCTTTGCTGCGGCAGTAAGGAGTAAAGGTGAAAGGCGAGGCATGTGGTGTTGTTATATGAAAGAGAGACAGGTGCAAAGTTGGTACCTGCTGGGACTAACGAAGCGGATCTCGTCCCGCAACGTCAAAAAACATTTTCAATCACTGAAGAGACATGTCTCACAACGACCAAAGAATTACGATATTTCAAGTCTTTTCATAGAATTGGATTTCTTTACGTATGGCTGCTAATTATATTGAGGCATCACATTCACCATATCCGATAATGTTCTGAAAATATCTTCTTTGCGAATCCTTCGATCCTTCAGAAACCCGGTTACATAACCAACCGCATGTCTTTCCTGGCAACCACCATCAACCCGAATATCTGGCTGCGTCCCTTGGCCCCTCTGCTCAGACCCAATACCAGCGTCCGTTAC